>WEIT01038091.1:63193-138798 GCA_013389985.1 Dryoscopus gambensis
AGGGGAGGGGAGGAGGAGGGGAGGAGGAGAGGTGAAAAAGTGGCTCTTTCAAGATCCTGTGAATATCTTCCAAGAGCCTTGTCAGATGAAGCCAGAGGGACCACCAAAGTCTGTTGCTCCCTTCTGCAGCCCCCAGGGAGAGTACAGACCTGCAAACAGGTGCACGGAGTAATAGTCCCAGAGGATTTTGTTAGAAGTCTTTGCTGTAAGGTAACTTTCCAGCATTGAAAACAGGAGAATAAATGCAACACATCCATGCAAAGATCATTTAAGTACTTAGTTTTCATTTTCCTTTTTAGGTAAACACGTGGAAGTTCTGATGTTCACTTGCAGAAATCACTGTTCCCCTGGGAACTGTGTACCTGCAGTGTAGCTGAGACATTTCATGGTCTTGTGTTGTTGAACCTGAGGCACCCTGTGGTGCCTAAGTGCTGTTGAATAATCTGGGGGTGTCGTGTCAGCTTTTTAAAGGCAGGAGAGCATTTCTTTAGGCTGGGATGAAAGTCTTTAAGCCACAGCCACCGATGCAAAAGAGACTCACGAGACATCACTATCAACCACAAGTGGGGAAAAGCTCCACAGAGTGAGCAGGGAGGAGGCTGGGCATCAGCAAACACGCACATCCTTTTAGAGAAGGGAAGGTTGGAGAGCTGGGAGGAGGAGTATCTCTCACTTTGCTGCTATTTTAGCACTCTGCATCCAGCAGCCAAGCTCATCGGAAGCAATCAGGACAGGGGTTTGATGGCCGAAACTGCTGCTTCTGTGGAAAGTAGGTTTCATCTCTGTCTCCCAACTGCCCAGCTGTGGGAGATGCTCTGAGAGAGGGACATGCACACAATCACTACGGAATATTTGCCCCTCCAGGCTGCTGCTTTCCTTGCTGAAGCCATGGCAGCACTGTTTGCACTTCCCACAACACAGACAGTACTCCCCAGGAAGGGGGAGCACCCCAAGAAATGCCCTGGCTTCTCAGTTTAGCCACCTTTTGAACCCTGACCCGTGCTGACGGTCCTTTCCTCTGGTTTCTTCTTCCAAGACATACATACATATATAGATATATAGAGTTAGTTATTTTTATGGTTGGGAGTTTTTTGTAATAAATACGATTTTGTGGTCTCTGTCACATCATTGGATAAACCTCAGTGAGTCAAAGCAAAGCTGGGCTTATGCAGTTGCCCTTGGTGGAAGGTCATCATTGGGATTTGCAGAAATTTGCACTATAAAGTCTTGGCTTTGACTGGACCATCAGGGGATTTCTGCCCAGGAAAAACAACAGATTGGCACTTGGTATCTCCCTGGTATGACTTTACACAGTTAACAGGAATCAAAACACATTACCATGCTGGAGCGCAGAGGCCCAGAGCTGCCTGACCAGCTCTTGCCAGGATTCCAGTTTCCCCAGAAGAACTGGGAGAACTGGCAAGAAACTGCTCAGCTTCTGACTGGGACATCTTGAGCTTGAGGATTTATATCACCCTTTGAAATGTTTGAGTCACAGCACACATTATTTCTATTATGACAAATTTTTCAATAGAGATTGAAATGATAATTTTTCTTCTTGCTGTAGGAGTACACGTTTTCCTTTGCATCCTAGTCTAGAGACTTAGGGTTGCCTGGTTACTCTGACTCAGAAACTCTGTAAGGTGTCTCTTGGTGAAGGAGCAGATACAATTTGGCAATTAGAGAAGCTTGATTTATCGTCTAAATGTAGAAATCCTCAGGAAAAAATAATAATTTGAAGAGCAGTTGTACAGAATCCGCAGTGAGAAAACTCTCAGAATGTACATTGGTACTGAACATTGCTGGTTTGCTTATTGTAGAGGCATGAAGGTCATTAATAATATATGCAATAATTAAGAATGTTTTTCAGTGTTCAATTAATAGAATCCTGTTCATAGCATATATGAATTGCAAATGTGATCAGAAAAGCATTTTTGTTGAAGAATTTCCCCATGGACTACTGCTATAAAAAGACTCCATTCAGCCAGCCATTTGTTCATCTCGGGCTGGAGTTAAAGGTATATGATATATTCAGGTGAGGGCCCCAGTACAGCCAGCACAGCAAGCTACAGCATGTCTTATCTGCTTGAGTGTGCATGTGGCTACATACATATTTACATATAATACATGTATGCCTATAAATGCTCTTACCATTATACATTTGCAGATGTTCTTACCATTATACATTTGGGCTGATTTGGATATTTGTGATTGTAGGAATGATTTTATTTTGCCTTTAGAACTGAAACCATGTTGTTTCAACAGTTGCTTCATAGATGCCCTTTAGTTGTTTGCATTTTGATGCATCAGAAAACAGTTCAAGAACAAGGAGGGTCGTTTAATGGTTGGGAAGCTGAGGAATGTTTGATGAAAAAGTCGTATCTGTGGACCAACAGTTTTGCTATCCAGGGAACAAAAAGGCTCAGCTAGTGTAAACTCTAAAAGGTCAGATTTTGATTTAATGAACTGAACTTTCAAGACAAGCAGCGTTTTTCATACAGGATATCCCCTCAGGCTTGCTTTATTCAGATAGCAAAAAATGCAGAACAAATAGAATGACAAAGAAGTCCTGGTTTGTATATCTTACCATGTTTTTAATCAAGTGTCACCACAATACAGTTATGATTAAATTTTGGATACCTCATGCTGTATTTAGTAGGGGTAGGGCATTACCTGTTTCCTTTATAGCCTTATGTTATGCTCAGTACTGTATCCTACATCACCAGGATCTGAATCATTTGTCTGCAACTTCTGCACCACGTCTGCTCACAGATTCACTTTGGACACGGCCCAGTTGCAGTGGGCTTAAACACCTCCCTGCTGTCAGGATCTCCCACTTCTCAGTTTGCTTTTTTCAGCTCTTAAAATGCAATGGCTGTAATAGGGAAACAGAAAGCCACAGGTGTTTGTCCTTATTATTAAAAAATAGGGATAACTCAGGAAAGACATACATCATCCAGGGTTATTTTCAGAGGTATATAACTCACTGTAACAATCATTTAAAATGTGAAATGGTGAAACTGTTAGGTAGTCATGATATCATGAGGGTCTTGCCAGAACGATAAAGAAAAGTAGTGGCTTTCTTACATAAGTTTCTTGGGGTTTTGTGGGGGTTTTTGTTTGTGTGTTTGTTTACCAGAGTCAAGTGCAGTTAATGAAACAATCAAAACACATGTATTTTCAGCCAGGCACAAAGTAAGCCTACAATATTCTCTACAGAAATGGTATGTAATCTGCTTACAAGGTACTGCAGGAAAAATACAATAAAATGAGATAATTTGCAGATAACACTGCCCTCCAAAAATATTTACATTAAAATATGAGAAATGGAGAAGAGTTCAGGAAGCCTTACTGCAGCAAAATTGCGTGAGCAATGAGGTGGGACATCCCATGTAGAGTGGTGGTTGGCAGGAATAATTAGAGTTTCTGTTAATCTGAATTAGTACTGCCAGTTAAAAAATAGGTTTGCAGTTCAGGTGCTTGAGGGGGGTCATGGATGATCTGTGGTAGCTCCTCTCCTACACTCCCTGAGGGGCCCTCCAGGCTCCACAACCTCCCAGGACAGGCAGGGCCCCAAGCTTGGCAGTGGCTTTCCTACCACTCAGCATGCAGTGGCAGCAGGGAAGGGAAGGGAACAGGGAAAATTAGATTAGGAAGAATCATAAAATGGAAAAGAAAATGGCACAAGAGATTGCACTGATGATTTGCTGTTGCAGATCACAAATCCTCAGTCTGGCTGTGACCAGAAAAAGGAATTAAAATCTGGTCACCACAACACAGCAGGAGAGTGAACATCAGGATAGAGTTATTGTGAGTGAGGGCTACCTCCTGACAGGCTGCTCCTTCCATAATGACCTATGAAAGCAATGACGAGTTATTTGTGTCCTCCCTCTAGGATTCTCCACTTGGTTCCTTTCTGAGTCAGTCTGCTGGGTCAGAGGTGTATTTGTGTTTTTATGTTAAGATTCACTCATGTTTAATATTGTTATTCCAACACTATTATAGTTTTGACTGATATATCTTATGTTCTGTTTTCTGAAGTTATATCCATGTTAACTCTTGGAGTCACAAAATAGAAGGAATTTCATCAACCTATTTTGTATGTTTTCACTGACCTCATGTGTGCAATGTAATTTGTCTATACAGATAGTTTATTGAGGAGGACTTAAGAGAGAAAACTGCAAATCAGAGATACGTAATATTTTTATTTCTGTCTGTAAAAACTATTTATTAAGAATGATATTTGTCTTGAGTGAGACAATGGTCTCACATATTTTGCCAGTCATGTTTTGAGTTACAGAAATTGCCATAGTAAAGAGACACATTGCATTTCCAGGTTGTCTTTCTCCAGCAAGTGACCCAAACATGGTATTCACAGGATTTTGGTGCTCCCTATTGCAGGGGAAGAAAGAAGCAGTAACACCCAAGTGGAAATCCGAAGGATAAGAAGGAACTTGGTTTTTACCCCAGATTTCTCACAGCATCAAGGGCTTCTTTGTAACATGGTAATTATCATGGTATTCCAGGAAGATTCATTTAACAAAACCACCTGAAATATACACAAACCTGATACAGAAAAAACTTTCAGATACAAACTTGGATGTAAAAAAATTTTTGGAGAAATAAAGAAAACCCAGTGGAGAGGAGGCTGACTTCTCAAGCCTTGAGGGACTGTCCTATCAGAATTAGGTAAATACAGTTGCCTCAGTGCTGGCCTAAACTGCAGCTCTTGGAACCATCAGGCTGGTGGCAAGCTTCTCTTTCCTGCACTTCTGATTTAATTTTAATACATGAAAAGGGATTTTATTATTGCTCTTTCTTGCCTAATGAATAATCAAAGTTTTCCACATCTTTGGATGGAGACATGCTGGGACAATTTTTTTTCCCTAGTTTATGCCCACTATTAAGGCATTCACATATGAATGCATTCACAGCCTCACAGGGGAGTAACATTAGTTGAGGTTCGGAGAATGAATAAATAAATTAATAAGGGACAGTTGTAAATATGCCTTCACATACATAGCTGTGAGGTTCTGGCCTCGTACTTGGAGATCCTTTTTACAGATTTATCCACAGCCTGGTACACTTCTGGCTTCCTACTGTGAATTAATTTACCCTTTTTTAAAAGTCACTTTGTTACCTATCTGGTGCATAATATTAATGTTCTCAGCAAATGAGGAGAATTATAAACACCAGTGATGATGGAGAAATAATCAAGGATCAGGAAGTTTCTAATGGGAAAATGGAGCCTCCCACAGAGAATTCTGCTTAAAATACCATCTTTTACTAATTGATACAGTCACTGGTATTGGAGATGTTGTTGTTTTGCACCTGATTTAAATAGAGTTCAATGAATACTTAAATCAGACTAGGAATCTGAAGTGTTTATTGTGGTTTTTTTCTGAAAGGATGTTGTAAAAAGAGTATTTTAGAGATGCTGAAAACTCGGCAGCTAACACCAGTGATGCCCCAGCTGTGTGGGAAAGGGCTGGAGCAGTGCAGTTTCATATTGTTAGGTGGCCTAAATACTCACCCAGCTATATCCACCTCCGCCTGAAGGAAAGATTTTGATGATTTCCTGATTTGTTACTTCCCAGAGACCAGTGCTACTGGAAAAGGAGGAGGAGATGAGAAGAATTAACTCACCTGGGCGGTGAAGGGGTCCTTATGAAACCTGCAGTGGAGTGGGCATGGATTTGTAAGATTTCTGAAATGTAGCAAAGTCCAAGCTGAGTTTCCCAGGTTCCTGTGAGGGATTAAGTGCACGTTGCAGTGGATTTTCTTGTGTGTGAAGCTGTGAATGCAGAGTGACAACATTCACACAGGACCCCTGGGACCCTGGAATCCATTCCTGACAAAAAGTAGGCTGCATGTATGTGTTGCTGCATGTAGGAGTTAGCTGCTTCACTGCCGTGGAAGTATCCTCCTCAAAGTTATTTTTGCACAGCCACTCTTTCTGTCAGTATGTGCAAAGCCTGAAGTTTTAATTGCCTCTGATGTTTGAGCCTTTAGGATTCATCTTTTTAGGATCCTACTTGCAGCTATTTATTTCATACAAATTCCTGTAAACAAAAGCTGATCTTTTCCAATTAATAAAGTCCCTTTATTTAAGTAAGGAAACTAAAGATACACATTCCTATCAAGGAACTGTTTATTTCAAATGTCTTCCTGCATTATTACTTAAGGGTGTAGGAGGTGGAGGAGAGGGAAGGAATGCATTTCTCCCTGATTCAACCACAGAGGTGCAAAACCTAAGTTTTGCAAAAACCCTCCAGCTCCCTTCCAAGCAAACAATGGTTCTTGGACACAGTTTTAAGATCACTTTTTCATCCTATTGTTTACTTTCTCAGCATTGTTGACTTCCTCAGCACTAACTTTGAGGAAGAGAAGTAATGCCACACAGCAATCTGGCTTAGTGGGAGATGGCAGCAATAGCTACTGGAAGCTTTTTTATGCCCTTCTGAAAGCAGCACATCAAAGGGTAAAAGCTAAGCTACAGAGGATGCTTATTGTGCCAGGACAATAGCACGGACACCCTCACTTGAGATGGTTAAGGTTTATTTTTCATGAAGCCTTTCATACTGCTGCCAGAAAATGCCATCCCATTGAATGTTTTGATGACAATGTACTGCTGTACCTTTCCTCAGCAGGAGCTTCTTGAATTCATAATGTACACACGGTCAAACAAGAGACGGTAACGCTCCATGGTGTTGCCATGATTTCCAAGCTGCAGTCACTCGTCCCAGATTTTTTTAATTAAGCTTGAAAAAGACTCACATAGCCAATGATGACACTCTCCACAGAACAGGGTTTTTATTTCTGCAGCTCTCCTTAGTCCATCCCTAATGGCAACACATGATGTTGAATCAAAGTACAGATACCTCAGAGAAGCTCTGTCAGGAAGAAGGAAGTTGGATTACTGTTCCTAGAGGGGCAGAGCTGGAGTTTCCAAGGTTATTTTAGGTATGCATTGCTTTACTTTCAAAAATGCTCATATTTTAGAGTTAAAAAAGAGGCTGAATTCGTAAGCAGCTACAGGTTTTCTTGTAACTTAAACATTTTAGTTCTCTTCAGGCTGCTGCCATATATGATGAACCTTAACCATGTTCAGTACAGTCCTAAGAACACAGTATATTGCCAGCATCAATCAAGACTAGAGCTGCAATACCATAGTCATGTACAACACTCATGTACAAATGTACATGCATTTTGTACACTGGTAACCTCTGAATGAGAAAGTTAACACAATCAGAACCTTCCTCTACTCTGGAAGAAACCACTGCCAAATAGGACCAAATAAACTGAGACAGAAGCCGACTTGGATTAGCATCTCATGCCAGAGTACATTGGAGTAGATAGGCTTCTTTTCACATTAAAGGATTTCTAGAACAAGGCTGGTGTTTCAGAGCTTCTTGATATTTCAGTCTCTTGTCTAAAGGTCTGCCTGCAAAAATCAGCAGTTCACTCCATAATGACTCACTTTAGTGGATAGAAGACAGAAAACCTCCCCAACAGCACTTCATTCTGAGTCACAGTTTTCCAAAGTAGCATTTATTCAATGTACATGGACTGACTGTCATCTTACTTGATCAATTACATTCTGGAGCATTGCATAAACACCACTGAAGAAAGGTATAGCCTGATGGATTTGCAGGTACAGTGGTGATGGAATACAGCTGCGTAACAAGAAAGTTACCATGTAGTACCAGCCTCCGGCTTTTAGAACTTTGGTTGGATTTCTTTTTTAATAACTGCTCTTATATGTCAGGGTCTTCAGGCAGCACGTAGGAGATAAATCAGGGGTAGCTGGATATAGTTGTGTATGATTCTGTGTCTCCCTATGTGTGTATTTAAATGCATATATATATACACACACACACCACACATGCACATNGACACAAACACATGCACAAACTATTTTTACACATAAATTGCTATGCATTTTGGTTGGGTATTCATGAAAGTATGGTACAAGAGAGAGCTTGAAGACTCTTGGCAGAGAGTTGTGATCCACTGCTGGCTGCCTACTGTCTTATCTCCCAGATGGATTCTGGCTGAAGCCAAAGCAGCCTTCATGGGGCAGGAGCGCACAGCATAGTGAACAGCCCAGGGTGGCCAGGGGGCAGGTGGTGAGGGACTGCAGGCACAGGGACTGCACAAAGGATAAGGACTTCACTCACCTACTGACAGCAAACTAATTGCATTGGTGCAAACTTGAGACTCCCACAAACTTCTATGAAGTGTTTCAAGGATATTCAAAATAAGATTAAAATGGAAAATTATCATTCTGGAATATCGGGGGGGGAAAAGTTACAGTATACCCACTAAAGTTCAATGAAACTTAGCAATTACAGTTATTGACAAACCTGACATACTAAGGTGTTTTTGCTCATAATGAAGCAGTAATCCTGCTTAACAATATTGTGGGAAGAAAATGTGGCTTTCTCAGTAAACACAACAGTGGTGGCTTTTACCCCAATTAAACTTTAGACATGTTCATGGTCAGCATTGTTGCTTGAACTTGAACTTTGACATCCTTCATGTTCAAGAGAGAGACATTAGTAGCATCACAGAAGCATTTAGGTTGGAAAAGATGAGTAGGATCAAGTCCAGCTGATGACCCAGCACTGCCAAGTCCACCACTAAACCCTGTCCCTAACCACCACATCTACACATCTTTTGAATACCTCCAGGAATGGTGACTCAACCACTTCCCTGGGCAGCCTGTTCCAATGCTTTGCAAGAAATTTTGGGGGGTGTTTTATTTGATGTCTTAGATATGGAATTTAAGAAGAGAATAATTGTGTCCCAGACTCCATCAACGTTATTGATTCGATGTCTGTAAAGGGGACCTAGGGAGACTCACAGAGATGTTGGCTCTTACTCAGATGGATACTATTTTGGGGAGTCTTTGCAAACTAAATTGTGATACTTCCCAGGTTTCCTCAGTTCCCTCCCTCATCCCTTCCACACACCTTTCATGGTGGAGTTCTCTCTCTTGCTGCTTTTTTCCCCAACCCTGGAGCACATGAAAAGCATGGCTCCTCTTGGTTCCCAGCACAGATTTGGCTGGAACATGGTGTGAAGGGCAGTTCTCTCAGTGAAGCATTGTGATCTGTACAGCATGTTTGACAGAAAGCTCCATTTCGCCTGCCTGCACTGGCTCAGCCCCTTCACCAGGTCATGATGCCAACCCTCCCCACATCAGATGTGCAAAAGAGGTGAGAGGAGCCTCTCTGTGCACTGGGAGGACAGAGCATACACCAAGGCTGCAGAGTCCTGCTGCCATTCAGAAACATTTGGTACCATTACTGTATTCCTGAATGAAGACATTGACACAGGAGTGCTGTCCTTGCACATTTAAGCAGGGTTAAATAGAGGGTTTAAGTAAGAAAGTGTTTGGAAGGAGGTCAGGTCTCATCCGTGTATGGCTCTGGTGTCTGTTTTTGAGGCCAGTGGGGGAACAGGGAGTCATGGTGCTCGACCGCAGTGCATTACTGATGCAAATAGTTTACTACACTGATGGTTGCTATGGACTGCAGCCGTAATGCAGGGCAAAACACAACATTCATGCACAGAGAAATGTATGGATATCCATTTCTCAAAGAAAGAATGTTATTTTGTTGAGTGGTGTAGAAGATTGGCTTCAACAAGTAGACCAGCTATGTGACTTGGGAGGTGTGATCACACCGCATATATCACACTTGTGCTATGGCATATAAGTTTCTGAGGAAGAGAAAGAACTGAAATGGCTAAGTAGATGTGCTGATTTACCTCAGTGATAAGTGACATTTCGGGGGCAGAACAAAGGGGTAGTTGGATCTCTGAGTGGGTTGGAGTATGATGTACAATTTTTACCCTCACCATTGAAGCGGTGACTCTCAGCTGCTCCCCGTAACTTTACAGTGACTGTCCAGCTCTCTGCGCTCGTTTGTGCAAGGAGCATCTTTAAAGTCTCACCTCATGTTAAGCATGACCTGCCACAATGTTAGCATTAGAATCCATACACGTCATGGATATCCATTCTCACTGCCATACATATTTTCAACCTAGGCAAATTACAGACCCCAAATTTATCATATCCACATTTAATGGTTTCCAATGCTGGAACTACCTAGCACTTCATCCCTATGATTAATAGCCTTAATATTAATCTCACTATACATATACATTTTACCTGATACTGATAGTATGCTGACTCCCTTAATTTCAGTAATTTAGGGTGTTATTTCAATGTTTAAAAACTATATCAATTTCAAGTGAAATTGTAATCCATGTATTATTTAAATAATTGTAAGCTTCCAGTCACTTTACATGACATCATTTCAATTACATCCTTGATCAATATTAGAGAGCATTTACTCATAAAAGAGAATGACTTAGATTGTACAGAGTTTTCAAGGTCACTATATTGTTAATAAAACTTGTTAACTGACACAGGCATTAGTCATAAGCTGAGTAAATGTAATGATTAAGCCGCTCACAGCTCCTCACCATTCTATTATAGCCTGTCTTCTAAAGAGAGAATTTTTATTGCGGGGCCTAATTTAAACCTACTTAAGTCAGTGGAAAAACTGCCCGTGGCCTTGCTGTGCTTTGTATCAGACTGCCACTAAATAACAGAACCACACTCATGAAAGGAGCAGACAACAGGCTGGTAACTCAGGCAGACTCCTACACATCAGCTCCTGGCACAGTCTTTAGCTGTAACGTTCATCTCAGCAAGACAGATGGAGCTTGACCAAGCTCTAGGTGGAACTGTAATTACATTTTATTCCTTCAGACACCTCGTACTGCAGAAAGCATAACATTTTCCCTGCTCCAGAAAGAGTGGAAGAATTATTGTTTGAACTTGATGGGGGGTTTGGTGATCCCAAGGGTAGGCTGGTACCCATTTGCTGAGTGCAAGGGACCAAATGAGAGTATACATACAGCATGCAGCCATATAAAGTGTGCAATAAACAGTGATCAGTACCCAAATGGACATACTTTATTTTAATGAAAACCCCACTCAGCTCCTGGGAGAGTTCATGACAGATAAAGCTCCCTTTTAATGATAAGAAGTACATTATTTCTGTGTACATGACCTGACCACTCTGTACTGAATACTATCAGGTACTATGGGTTCTGCTTAAAAGCGAAGGATTTTGTCTGGCCAGTGTCTATTTTACTTTACTCAGACAGTCACCAATGATGTAAGATCAGGCATTTGAATTATCCTTGCCTGATGAAAAGTCGGGAGGCTTGAAAGAAGACTAAGGCATTGGCAGTGCCAATATGTACAATATAGGATGAATCACGTCCTATGTGGGATCCCACATCTCACCTAGTATGAGACATCTTGGATACCTCTAAATCTGAGATAGTCATCCTAATCTCCCTCAGAAAATGGAAAGATGGCACTGGCTTCAGTGTGAAACGAATTACGCCATCGACTCCAGGGAATATACTGGGTAAGTCTCCATTGACCATACAAGGGCCCAAAGAAGAATCACCTCCATGTAGGTTTCCACGTGGGGAGATTCATTCAAGGCAGTCCCAAACACCCAAAAGCATCTGCTGCTGGGTGAGAGGCAAGGCAAGAGAAACACCAAGCTGCCAGTACACAATGCCACCGAAATGGGCAGAATCACTCCTTGGCAATGCCAAACCACTGCAATACACCCCTGAGGAAGCCGAGTCTGCCACAAAACCCTTCAATGAGTAGACTGTACACTGCAGTCCCGTGTCAAAGCCCCCTGTAGGGCTGCATATGAGAGAAAATGTCCAGTTAAAAGGACAACTTGCTAACCACAACCACACTTACTTGACGAGTATAAGAAGTGTCTACAGACTCCAAAGAGTAAGGCATTAAATTCACTGCAAAGTAGCAGGAGACAGGCAGTACCTCATGCAGAAAGCTGATCTGGTTAGGAGCACCAAGACAGAGAAGTCTGGCATTACACAGAGCTGGGAAAAACAGCGCATATGAACAGTATCATCAGAATGTCACACAGCAGAGGGACAACAGCAGCAAGGTCAAAGGACTCCTCTTCCGGTACTAATAATAACAAGAGAGCATTCAATACAAAATCCGAGACACTCGAAGGATGTATCTGGAAGGTACAGCAGAACAGCAGCAGAGACTTTGTCCTTCTGTGTGATTTATTTATCAGCATCACAGCCCCTGCTATAGGCAGCTGCCACTGAAACAGCTTTTTCTAAACAAAGCAAATCCTAATCCAGTATGGTCTGAAGAAAGAAAAATCATGGGTTTGGGAGATGGACCTGAAAGATGCAGCAGTCTGTGCACATGGCTACATTGCTGTCAGCAAAGCATTTAGAAAAAGGAGCTACAAAATTCTCTTAAGAATCTGTAGCTTACATAAGTAAACAAGCATGGAGTCTTCCTACATCACTGTAGAGTTCCTGTTTCATGAATCAGTATGGATACATGCTGAATTTAGTTTATTCAACAGAATTATTTTAATAATTTAAAATTATTTTTAACTCTTTTGTATTCTACTTTTGCCTGAAAAATACTCTTTATGGATCTTAAATAGTATCTTAAATAGTACAGCTGAAAAACTGAGGAATATTTTTTTTAGTGTCAGGGATGTGTTCATTATACTCATGTGATAGTCATCCCTCTTCCTCTTTTGCTTTTGTCTTTGTCTTCCCATAATCGTAAAGACTAAAAAAGGAATAAAACTGACACTTAATTTTGCATGTGCATTTTTGTACAGTTCCCAGCACAACCTAAATTGATGCAATGATGCTGTCACTCCAGCCTCTGCTGCTCAGGGAATTCAGAAAGACTGGGGAGGATGAGGGAGAGGGGGGTTTGCTCAGGTGGGCAGCAGTGTCTGGAGCAAAACACGTGTCCATGGGGAGAAGAGAATTTGAGCAGATGTTAAGGTGAGGGGTGATGCCTTTTTGGGATGTCAGAACAGAGCACATGGCTTTTGCTAGCTGAAATGATTTTGAAGCTGAAAGAATAGGAAAAAAATAGGGGGCTTTAGCAAAGGCACAAGCACAGACCTAGTGGAAAAAGCAGAGGAAAACTGTAAAACAAAGTTTCTGTGTCTGATGTAGAAGCTGAGAATAAAAGATAAGGAAGCACATAGGAGAGATGGGGTAAATAAGATTTTTGGGAACACCTAACTTCTTAGGGCTTGTAAGTGTCTCTTTCAGTGTCCTACTTGGAAGCAACAGGTTGAGCTGACAAATCCCTCTAAAGGAGAAGAACTCCAATCAGGCCAAGCAAGAGCTGGACATCAGGCATGCAAAAGGGGTTATAAAAGAAATATGCAAGTCTAGGAGACATCTGTGCATCTGAGCCAGTGTTGGTACGTGAGCTCGTTGTGATCACTCTTTGGAAGAGAAGAGGGGGAGAAAATGCAGCCCTTGAAGGAGATCAGTAGAGAACACTAGAAAGGAGGATGAGGAAATGGACCTAAAGCTTTCTTCAAGATCTGAGTTTACTATGCATGAAAGCTGTGACAGTGACATTAAACACAAACAAACTGGATGCTTACAACAGATTTGATCCCCACATTGTGCCACAACTTTTCTTCTGAGCGGTCAGCTCTGTTTAACAGAGCCCAGCTATTTTAGTTAAGGATGTGAAGAGGAACAGTCTGATATTATTTATTTGAATTTACCTGGCTCCATGGAATTGAACTGAGAGGCAGACCTGCTGAAATTAAACAGACATATAAAACTGTACCAGATGTACCAAAGACACAAATACCCAAGACCCTCCCTGTGACATTTGGATAGTATTTGAAGAAGCAAGGAGGATTTTAAATTTGATCTTTATGTATACACAGGAATGCTGCAATAGCACCAGCAAGCTGTGCAGGTGGGCAGTGGGACTTCTGGACAACTCCTGCACTGGTGCTAAAAACAAACAAATATTCATTTCCTACATCTAAACAACTCACAAGACTATATGAATTTTAATATAAGAAAAGGTCAGGTCATTTCCTCTGAGTTTGTCTGGGTTTTATCTATTTTGCTAAGAAAAAACACAAATTATAAATGATCCAAGAGGAAATTTCACACAGTATAAAATGCTTTCATTAACCAAGCTTCCATAACCTGAAATTTGAAAATAACCTGCTTTGTGAATCACCTTTTACTGTAATTCAACACTATATAATCCTTTGTCATGTAGAAGGTGAGGAGCAGTATCATACATGGGTTTCTTAAGGCTATCAAAAGTACCTGAAGATTGTAAGATTTTAACTGCATCCTTCTTACCATCAGTAGGACGCAGTCAGGTCTTCCTCATGCAATGATAGAAAAATCAAGGCACAGGGAGCCTAGGAGCCAGACCAGTACCTATGTAAAATATGTGCCCCTTAATGGTTTGCCAAATGTTACACTGGAAATTGACAGCTAGGCAGAAAAGTGAATGAGTGTGGCTTTGTCCTGGTTTGGGATGGGGGGGAGGTATTTCACAAAGACGGCTTCAGTGTGTATGGTAGCATGTTTTTTAAAAATAAAGTGGAATGTTTGAAGGAGATGAGGATAACAGTGCTGCCATCTGCCCAGGACTTGAGCTTGGGAAAGTGATTAAAGGGAGCTGAACAGCCAGGAGAAAAAGCTGAAAAGAGCTTTAGTTTGCAGCACAATGCTTCTGGCCTCTGGCTGAAAAGAGAGCAGAAGCAAGCATAAGCCGCTGCGACATTTCCAATGAAAAGGCAAACCTTTTGTACTACCTGCAGAGTGGCAAAGGGCAGTCAGCACCTGGTAGGACCACCAGCTGGAAAGCAGGGAAGTGAATGGGCTGTGGCAGCTCTCGGAATGATGAATGCTTTTTTGTTCCTTAAGGGTTTTGTATCAGGTGGATTGCTGACAGCAGGTTTCTGTTTCCCTGGTATGAATATGAACCAGACCCTGACTTAACACAGGCCAGCTCTTCAGTGGCCTAGTTTGTATGAGCCTGTGGCCTCTCCATCCCAGTCTGGCTGAAAAGGTGTTTATGCTGTGAAAAGTTTTCTTTCCTGTTTGGCTCTAATAACTCATTCCTGGTAGTGCAAAATTAATTCTGGATATAGTCAATGTGTGGTCCTGTGCATTGTTACAAACTGTGTCCCATGCCAAGAGTCCACCTGGCTTCCCACCAGCTTGTTTCTCCAAGCGGTTGTACAAGGGCATGGACTCTATTGCTGACTTTGCAGATTTTTTATTGCCATTTGTAAAGATTCAGCACAGCATCAAAACCAATAGTCCCGTCTGTCAGATTGGCGTTTTCAGAGAAGTCATTGAATTCAAAGAGAACTGGAGACTCAATTCCTTCTCTGGTGGCTTTTAAAATCAGTAATTTCTGTGCTAAGAATTAAATTATAGTTTGCCTCTCATTCAGTAACTGATACTGTCCTCTAAGTCTTCTTTTGGGTCATATTAAGTTACAGTAGAAAATATGTTTCTCATGTGAGGAGACAACAAACAAGCAGAGGAAAGTGGGAGCTCTGCCTAAGCAGCCCCCAAAATGCTGCATTGTTTGTTTTGTGTAAATGTATTTCTTTTTATAACCTACCTGCTTGACACTTCAAACATGCACACACTTTTGAAGAAACAATATCCAAATAATTTACTTCCAGGAAAGGGAAATTTCCTGCAAGGTAAAAGCAGGAACAGCATGAAATGGTGCATAAACCCCAAAAATCATTAGCAGGCATGGAACTTTTATATATATATATATACATATATATATACAGACACACACACACATATGTGGTATCTGCACCTTCTGTTGAAATCCATCCCCACTGGGTAATTTTTATCCTTAGTAAAAATTGAGTTTGGGGCAAGAACTAGAAGATGCATACCTGTTTCAGCTGAAATCACAATGTATTGTACAGAACAGTATTTGACCAATCATCAGAAAGGTACAAGCTTTTCTCTAAGCTTCTTAATACTGAAATAATTGGTTCCGAATGCAAAAGAATAAACAAAATCCTCATTGTTTTGTTCTGTTTTCTTCCCCAGAAATGCCAGGGTTTTCACATTTTCACTCTCACATTTTTAACAAAATAAAGAATATGCAGTTTTATCTCATCAATTTTTGATTGTTATCTGCTTGTCCATTATATTGAATGATAATGTTGTTCCCCAGGAATTAAGAACACTATCTATATTTACAAGGCAATGAATAAAACTCCAAAGCAAGTAGTTTAGTAAGTAGTTTAGCTTGTGTGTAAAAATGCTTGTCATATATGGATGGGACGGCAAATCCAAAAAATCCAATCCCTGCCTAGGGAGTGATTGTTTGTAATATGGCTTTGCAATTCTAGTTGTAACACAGACAACAAAGAGTTGCATGGAAAGGTCATGCAATACACAATGGCAATCTAGAATTAATCATAAATCCCAAAAGGAAAAATGCACCTAAATGACACCTAGAAAGTAATGAATGTAGCTTTTTGTTACCAATTCTTACTGCAATTTTCTTGGTCATGAAAACAGAATAATTAACCAGAATAGAAATCACAAAATCTGTATTTTAAAACACTTAACTATTTCTGAAGGAAAGTTCCACGAATTGTGAAACTATTTTTTCTGACTTCAAACACAGTAATTTTGTGGGGATAATGCTGGCCTTACAATGGAGCTGCTAAGATACAAATCACATTTAGTAGCAAGTTCCTGTAAAAAGATTTTAAAAATCATCACAGAGATAACAAAACTGCTATAAACAAAGAGAAATTGAGATGTTGTAATCCAAAAGCATTGAACTGAATATAAACATAAAATACACTGCACACAGTGTAGCACTAGCCAATTTTGCTGGCTTACACAAATCCTGTGCATTTGCCAAGGATGTCATAAAACATGATGTGGGAACAGAGCTGGACAGGTGGCTTCTCCAGTGCTGCTGTGATTTTCCTTTGATGATGTCTCAAGATGACTGCTTTGGAACCACACAGTTCTTACTCCCCTGCAGCTTAAAAAAAGAACTTTCATGACAAAGACATCATTATATGATACTATTTTTAGTACTGAAGTATGCCAAATCAACCTGGTTTTTATCTGTAGTACTGCAGCCAGTCTAAACTCCCTGCCAACATCATCTGTCAAGCAGTACAACCAACAGTGTTCAAACAGAGTCAGGCAGCCTCCACTCTGCCCCATTTTGGCAACCCTGCAGCATCCAAACCCACCTCCTGGCCACTGCTCTGGTCACCTCTGCAGAGCAGCAGGGGAAAAGGTACCACAGGGAGCCACTGCCATGGGTGTTTGCCAAGCAGGTCAGCCAAACACAGGTTTTTATGTCTACTCCATGATTCAGCATCATTAAATAAGGGCACAGCAGGTGAACAGTGAGCAGGCGAGCAAGAAGTCACACCTGTGGGTGTGGCAACCCAGGCTGTGGTGGGACCAGAGAGGCATCTGCATTTGCTCTTCCTCTGAACATCTTCCCAACAGAAGGCAAAGGCACAGGCAAGCCCTAACTTCACACACATTTTATACCCACAGATCCAAAAGACACCCAGTGGTTTGCATTTCATTAAAAGACTTCCATTAAGCAGGCTTAGCAATCTTCTCTTTTAATTGCTTCTAAAAGCAGCTATTCGTCTACTGGAAAACCTTGCCTTCTGCAGCTACAAGGCTGCAGGAATGATTCTGTGCCTTGTATATAAGATATACATCTGTATATCTATATTATACAGAAGATCATAAATGCACATTTCAAAAATATATATGGGTATTTTGGATACAATGTAATGTTTTATCATGCTTTGACACAACAAAAAATTTAACCTAATTCATATATCCAGAAATCTAAAATCCAGTAATTTAATGGTAAAATATCCAGGGTTTGATTTGTTTGTATACTTTCAGTGACTAAAGAGCTATCTCATAAATAAATGAAAAGGAAAAAAAAGAAAAAAAATCATCTGCATAAATGGAGTGAGAATGTTTGATTTTCCAGGTGTTAAAAGAACCAGAAGATTGAATATTGCAACATGATGGCAGCCTGCCAACTCAGTGAAACCATCAGTATCTTTTACTAAATTTCAAGTATTGCTTGTTGATGAAAAAGCTCTTTCAGAACTGGAAAAAGTTGGTTTCAACCTGTCAGAAATACTATTTTATTGTAAAAGGCACATTCAGCTTGAAATAACTTCTCTGCAGGTAGGCAGGCCGGCAGGCAGGCAAGCCCTGTAACCCTGAATCGAATCAACTGCCTTTTTGAAGAACTGCATTCACAAAACCCCCCAAAATTTAGAATTTCTTTAACGGTTCCTTCAGAATCCAGTACTGATTTTAAAATAATCCTCAAATTGTTAGAGAAAAGCATTGCAATTTTTAGAGGGTTTCTTTCAACTGTGCAACAGCTCAAGTACTCACTTAACACAGGCAGCTAAAACTTCTTCCCAACCAGCTCTAAACAAAATTATTTTCCTCTTCACTTTGTTACCATGGTAACTCTGGGCTGTGGGGTCAGAGGAAAAGCCAAATGCCTTTCTATTTCAGCAGCTGGTGTTTGCTAGGAGGGCTTGCCCACAGTTATGTACTGTATATATGAATGTGTGTCCTGTGCTCTCGGGCAGGAGTTGGAGCTGCCTGGTGTCTGCCTACAGGCTTTCCAGGGGATCATGGGAAGAGTAAGTTCTAGTAGTGAACACTCTTGGTAGGATGATAGGATCATTGAGGAAGTCTCCAATCCCACCTGCTGCCCAAAGCTACAAGATCAGGGCTTTATCCAAGAAAAACTCCAAGGCTGGGAATGGCAGAACCTCTGAGTAACCTTCTCCACTGTTTGACTTCTCATGGTGAAAAGGTTTTCTGAGTATTCATTCTGTTTTGAGTCTATGCCTGTATCTCTCTTCCTCCCCCCATGCACCACTGTGAAGAGTCCATCTGTCTTCTCCATACCCTGCCTCTGGGTGCCGGGAGGCTGATGGTGGGACACCCCCGCCCCAGCCTCTCATGGCTGTGCAGGTGCAGCCAGTTTCCTCTCATGAAATGTAACAGGAGAAGCAAGAGGGTGTGTGAAAATACATCTCTGGGTGATTTCCAAAGCCACAAAACTGTGGAAATAATTCCCTTAATTCTTAAAGGCTGTGAAAACCTTTAGAAGTGGGGCTCAAAAGCACCCAGAACCTGAGAGAGCAAAGCTGCCCTCAGTTTGAGCTGAGTGCCTTGAAGTGGTTCAGTGAAACATTTCCAGGTCTTATTTTTCTGATATCTGGACTTCTTGCTTTCAAAGGACTTGTATGCAGTTCATTTAAAGAATGTAATTCATTCCCTTCCCTCCTTTCCACCTCATGTTTCCAGTACACCTGACACCATGACTCAGACTGGTTATCCAAATGGCAGCTTTTCAACCCAGGAGACACTGGGAGAGGTACAAGTGAACACACATATATGCCCATGCAGAAACCTACCAGAACTTGTACATCAATAGGCAGTCATTAAAAATCACCAGGATGACAACTGAAAATAAACTAATTGAGCCTAAACTGTCTGCATAAATGTACTGCATACAGAAGTACTAAACTGCCTGCGTACCGAGGTTGTGCTGGATGAAATGTTCGTGTAGCACCATATCCAGCAGTGGGTGATTAAGATGAGAGAACTGGGTGATTATGCAAAGAGAATTATACTACTTATCAGCTATCTAGGAGTTAGGGATTTAAGAGTTTTCTATCCACCATGTTCAGGGATCTTGATGGATTTGTCTTCCATGACCTCTCCAATGCTTTTCTGAGCCCATGATATATGCACAGCGATCCATTAAAATGAGCTCCACAATTTATTTATGACATATGCAGAGGAAAATTTCATTTATTTTAAGATGCTGCATGATGGCCACCCTGGGTGTTCCATAGTTCCTGCAAGACAAAATCCAGCAAATTCCAGTTTCCTAATTATCTTTGAATCATTCAAAAATTTTTCTAGGTATCATCCCTCTTTCTGAGTCATCTCTCTCCCAAGGTAAACAAGTTGCACTTACACAGATGCCATTTTCTGTTTCTCATCTTTTTTGTTACCATTCTTTGTATCTTTCCTATACCTGCCAGACACATATTTGAGATGAGGAATTCAGGCATGTGCACACATGGTACAGATGAGCTACAGGATTTTACAATGACATCGTAAAATGATGTCTATTTATTTCCTATTGTTTTCTAACATTGTGGTTGTCATGCCATTAAATTCAAAAGAATATAGAACAGACTACAATTTTGACCTCCAAACTGCAGCTACTGAGAAAAGAGAGCTATTTCCTTAACCTGAAATCCTGAACATAGTACACATCTGCTCTGATGAAAATATAAGGAAAATCCAGAAAATTAATAATGGCATGATCAGAGCTCAGAAGCTGTAAAGTTAGTTACTTGACAAGCTTGATGGGAAACCTGTTCAGTTTGGATCAGTAATGACTTCAGAAAATCACAACACAAAAGCCTGCAGACAGATTTAATATAAATGTGCTTTATTGCAGAGAAGTTACATTATTTACATGCTGCAACACATTACAACATAAATCTATCAAGTATTTCATGGTGGATGCTGTTGGTTGCCAGATAACATTGTCATAAGAACCACATTATAAAGTGAAGAGACTTACAGCTTTATATACTCTACAACTTGGAGTAGCTAAAATTTTAAAAGTCAAAGGCAGTGTTTGCTCAGGCCTGCCTGTTGTCATATGCATGCAAAAGCCTAAGGAGAGCAAATATAAACGTCTTGTCTGGTTTCAGGTCTATGATGCCACCAAAGCTGATGATAGGTGTGTACTGATTTATATTTTAAAGCGCATAATCTTGCATAAATTATACAAGTCTAGTAAGATTGGTATAAATCTAATTATTTATAAACCATGGCTTAGAAATAAAGGAGAAATGCAGCTTGCACATGCATTTAGAAGGACAACCTAGCAAATGTTTGTGACCTTCACATTTATTGTCTTTTCTCTTAACAGATCTGCTAGAAAATATCTTTATAACATCTTTACTGTAGAGTTGCACTTCTCTTGGCTGAACAATGACAATGAAATTCCAGAAAAAGACATCTAAGCAATCTAGTCAATATATGCTGGTGGAGAAAAATCTATGAAATACAGAACATTATTTATGTCTAACTTAGTATGTCTTCATTAAGCAATGATTCTAGCAGCATCATAGTGAAATAGAATTGTTGAGTGACATTAGGCCCCTCATTTTCTTAAATGTGAAATAATTTAAGTCTCAATTGAATCTGTAGCCCAAAGATCAGTTGCTTAATAAACTGGGGAAAGCTTTGTTGTTTTCTAAAGGAAAGTTCTCCAATTGTGTCAGTCTTAAGGGATGTGACGTCAACGAGCCTAAAGAACCATAATAGACAGTTTTTAAGAAGTGAGGGAAAGGGTCAGGATGAAAGAAATCTAAACTAAACAACAATACAGAAGCCAATGCCTTCCCTGGTAAACCAGCCATTGGCTTTTGCTTGCTGTACAGCTGGGCTCTTCTATAGCAGCCAAGGAGAGGGCTTTGTTTCTGTGCTTCTAATGAAGTTATCTTTTAAATAAGAAAGAAAGGGAAAAGAAACCAAGCAAGTACAGATATATAGCGGTGGCACAGACACAGTCATGCATGAAGAGCTTGATCCTGCCAGGAATGCAAGGGGCAGTGGTGCTGTGCAGACACTTTGCCCATGTGGATCCCCTCATCCTTGGTGCACACTGCACCCCTACGTGGCTCCTGCAGAGCAGGGCATGGGCAGTGTGGCCTTGCTCAGCTCCCAGGTAAAGGATGGAGGGCCAGATGAGCAAGGGCATGAGAGCTGGTGCCTGCTCCTTGCAACCATCTGTCTCCAGGAGGCAGTGAGTACATACAAGTATCTCCTTCCATGATTCCTCCATTGATGCCCACTTCTAACCTCACAGTTGGGCTCCTGTTAGTGAGTCAGGGCAGCCTGCCATAAGCCATCCCCCCATCCCAATCCCAAAAACCACTTCTGAGACTGCAGAACTTCCCTTCAAGGGTAGGAGAGGTGCAAGATGGTCACCTTTTCAGCAGATGTGAAATTGTGCATTTCTCTGCACACAGGGTCAGTGTGCTCCTGGAGGACTCCCAGAAAGCTCTGTTCCTAGGACAGACTTCTTCCCATGGAAATTTAGGGTTACTTTCTCTCAGAAAAGCTGATTGAGTCCTACTGAAGCTGACAAGACAATCCCATGAGTGTCTGGGACTGGAAAGGGAGAATCTGAGCACACCAGGTCTAATCTCAACTCTTCCACACGAAGGACAGAGTTGGATTTGGGCTGCACACAGGATGCCAGTGGCATCTATGCACTGTGTGCGCCAAGTGGGTGCACTGATGTCCAAAGCACCCAGACTCACACGCCTGACTCCCTTTCATGGGTGGAACAGTCAGATCTTCTAGACCATAATTATGCCCTATGAAAGAAGAGTGGGAGAGTCAGACAAGCCAAGGGTAGTAAAGACCTAAGTCAGCACATCCCCATGGTGGAACCGAGCACTATCCTGGATAACCAGGTTGGCTGGGGCAGTTGAGCCACTTAATCTGGAGCTAATGAGCAGAATTTATAAGTGAGGTAACATGCTTACACAGCACCAAGACCTGAG
Organism: Dryoscopus gambensis; assembly: GCA_013389985.1. Taxonomy (NCBI): domain Eukaryota; kingdom Metazoa; phylum Chordata; class Aves; order Passeriformes; family Malaconotidae; genus Dryoscopus; species Dryoscopus gambensis. The sequence continues at coordinate 85,762 of WEIT01038091.1, forward strand.
TCAACTTGTCCCCAGCTGGCTCAGGTGTTGGCACATTCCAACAGCAGTGGCAGTAGGAAAATCAGATCCATCTTGATCTGTCAGTCTAGACATGCCCATAGACTCCTCTCCTTTTTAAAGGACAGAAAAAGTCTTCTTCATGCCCAGGTTGTCTAAGTCCCTCTGCTCATTGCATTTTATCTTAAGCCACTTTTTCTATGATGCCACAAAATCAATTTATACTACATACGTGTATGTGCATGTGTGTATTAGATATGATATTTTATATATATTAAACATATATAAATATCTATTTTTATATATATTATATATATATATTAAACAACACATTCTATTCAATCATCCGCATTTCATGTTCTTCCTCTGAATCCCATCACTTCTCTCAAATTGCACAAGTTCTTTAGGACTGAGCTGTTTTTGTTTTGGGGTACACTATGTATAGCCAATTCCTGTGAACAGCACTTTACTGGTACTGCATTGAGACAGCTGGAGGTATTTCATTACTACTGATACTCCTCAGAACCTTTCGACAAGTCCTCAGGCCCTGATGGTGAACTGTCACTAAGACTTATAGCTGTGAATGGGCCACCTATGAATTAAGCTCATGTGCAAGATGAGGACTGTTAGCTATTGCTGAAAAGTAGCACTGTATCAAACACTAACTTTTACTGTAAATGCACATATAAATTTTAAAAATGTCAAATAATTTTGGAGAGTTGGAGAGAGATGCCGTAATTTCTGTTCCCAGTATCTCTTACATTTGCATATATGGGGGAAGAGTAATATTTTAGACTTCTCTCCTCACTCCAAGGGCCAATTTTTTGAGGTTTGCCAACAGGGATAAACAGTACAGTGTTGTTCCATACAGGCTAACTAACATACCTCCCAGAACTGTCTGGTTTTAGTAAAACAGCTGATCATTTCTGGGGCATTTTCATTGTCATTCTTGCTTGTCTTATTTCACAGGATAGGTTCAGTATGAAATACTGAACAAGATCATCACAATCTATGTTTAAAGTAAGATTTCTGGTTTCTTAGATGGTATTTTCCAATTAATAACAAAAAACCCAGATAAGTTGTCCTAAGACATACCACAATAGGCAGCTAAGACGACTGAATTTCCACTATTAACAAAGTCTATGAGCATTTACAGGGAACTGCATAACTTACTGCATATAAAACCCCTGAACAATATAGTATCAAACTATAAATTTAAATAACAGAGAGTAAACAAAGAAAAAAAAATCACGATATAAATCACAGGAAAGGAAAAAAATATAATCTCCAATGCCCAAAAGAATTTCCCGATACGAATTACTGCTTCCATAGCCAGTGAAAGAGTACTGCAATTCTATATGGAAACAAAAAGGTCTACAGCAGGTATTTTAACTTGCAGTTAGAAGACAGTATCTGCAGATTGCATAAATATGTTGTTGTGTCACATAATATCAAAGTTATTTGCAAAAATTATACAACCTGGAATGCTTTAATATGAGACACAACAATGTACTTAAACACACAGTAATAAGAAAATGAGAGCAATCATTTTAGAAAATATTTTTGGGATGCATTGAGTTAGCAGTACTATTTAGATTAAATACGTAAAGTGAAAAGTCGTCATTTTAATAAGCTGCTCATTGATACCCCTTTTTGCCATCAGGACATTTTCTGTGCCCTACTTCTGCTGGATCTTTAAAGTCCCAAGGGCAAGTTACAGCCAGTTATGGCATCCAGAAATAATTTGGTTATGATCTACTCTGTGCGTTTGTTACCATCTTATTATTTTTTCTTTTAAAAGAGAATTTATTTCACAAAGGCAGATTTCTTTCATTGACACAGTAAAATCCTTGGAGCAGGGACCATATTCTGGGCACTGCTAATCACGTTGTTGGCACTCAACATAAAAATAGTAACAACATTAATGATAATTTATTTTGCTTAACTCCTACTTATTTGTAGTGCTGATTCCCTTGATTTAAGTGATGCTCCTTAGGAATTTTCAGATCCTTTTGGCCTAAGTCCTCTCTGTCTTTCCTGTTGTCTGTCTTCTCAATGTTGCTACTCTCCTCAGTCCAAAAGCCTCTTATTTTCGAGGTGCTGCTGTTTTATTTGCACTTATAGCAGAGATGTTCAATAAAGCTACACTTCTTTCTGCATTTGGTAAATCTGCTGTATCATACTCCCAAGGGCAGACTTCAGCTCGAGATGCTAAAGGTTGCTGTAGGTAACTACTTGGCTTATGGGAGTTAGATGAAAGCACATTTCCCTCAGAAGAGGCATTTTTTTTCTGTTCAGCCAATTTATTGAGGTTTTCCTTTTCTTCTGTTTTCTGGGGCAGCTCCTCCCGCTCCCCAGCACGGGTATTAGGTGTATACCTATTAACATTCTCACACTTCAGCCCAGGAGAGACCTGGGACTTGGAATTTGACTGGTTTTTCTCATTTTCAAAGATCTGCTGCGCTTGTGTGTCCTGAGTGGCTGTTTCCAGCTTCTCTGAGCTCTTTTGATTTGACTGTTGGTACCCCTCAGGTGTCTTCAGCTTATGATGAGTCTTCCCCTTTGGCTGGGAAGGGTGGTTTTTCTCTGGCTCTGAGGAAGCAATAGACACATGCTTTTGAGCTTTAGAGTCAAAAGGCACAGGACCAGGAATTTGGTCATATATCTCCCAAGGACAAACTTCTCCTATGTCGAAATTGTCCTTGTGCAGAGACTTACCTGGGCCTGTGTCTGGATTTGCAGGTGTTTGACTAACCCTTTGCTGTTTAATAATTCCAGATTTATGGGTTTTCTTTGTTTCCTCAGACTGGGTAGAGTTTTTCCCGTGAGAATCCTTATGTTCCCCTTTATCAGAGGCTGAGTGCTTTTTGCTGGCTTCCTTACCCTTCTGCTGAGGTTTATGAGATTTAGTGTTTTCTTCTAGACTTTGTGTTTTACCCGTTAGTCCCAGAGTCTTTTCCTTGGCACTAGCAATAACACTGAGGGATTTTTGTAACACAGATGTTCTTGGATGCAGAGGCTTCTTATCGGCACTTAAATTATGTGCACTTGCTGATTTGCACACCAAAGGGACCGATTCAGTGGAGACAGCTTCAACCTTTTCAGGAGCATTTTTGGTTAATTTGTTACCATTCAAAGAGTCCAGAAGCGTTTTCTCAGCAGCTATAACTTCTGCACTTTCTGTAGTTAAGCCATTTGGTTCTTCCGTTTGATCCCTAACATGGTCGTAAGTGCTATGGGACTTTTTTAAGGAAAAGACTCTGTTTTTCGAAGTCTCCTCTTTTGGCTTTGCAGAACTTGTGGAGTCCGGTGTGTTTTTCTTCAGTGTGGCCAAGTTCTTCACACCACTGTGCTCCATCAGGTCCTTCTCATCCCTGGAGCACTGCCTGGTGACTGTCTCAGGGATTTCTGTAATACGCCGCATTATTGAGCGCCCCAAGCCCTTTTTAGAGCACCTTTTTTTCTGGAGATGTGGATTATTAGCAATCATCTTTTTCCTTTTATAGATTTCAAGCTGAGCATACAGTTTCTTCAACTCATCCTGCAAAGCAAAGTGAATGGCAAAACTAGTACGTACACAGCGAGTACAGTCGAACAAGTAGCCTGATGAATGCAAGACCTATTGCTCTAAAAAGGGCATTGAACTCATTTCACTGTCTTTTCTTATTCTTGGATATGCCATTTTGCCATCCCATTTCTTTCCATTTTAAAAGAAAGTTCAACCCTCATGCACAAACATGTTACTTTCCACAGCACGCACACTTCATATTCATTTGTGCTGTATCAGATTTCACAGTGCTGTAGTGTATGCTTTCCTGCTGCACTCTACAGCTATTCTTTGTTCTCAGAACATAAGGCCTTTAATAATGTAAAACAAGAATAAAGTAGTTTTCTCCATTAATCACATTTTAAAAAATTTATCTTTATAGTTATGTATGCTTATGTATATGTTACATACAAATGACAGATTACACTGAAACCAAAAGCTGTTTGCACTTCAAGATAATTCAAAGAACCTATGTAAACTGAGTAACAGCTCTTGCTGAGGACAATTCCTCCTCCTTAGGCACTAGTAAGACTTTTAATGCAACTAGTAAGGCAGCATTTCTTCAAACTAGTAAATACTTTCCATGAGAGTTTACATGACCTGATATTACAATCATAAAAGATCTAAGCTGGCATTTTTCAGCTGGTATCTGCAAAGACAAGCAAGTGCATGCAAGTTGGAGTTTTCTAATAGGAAGAAGTTTTCCTGAAAACAAATGCTACTTAAATGAGTTATATGTACCCGAATATCTTCAGGATCCAAACTATGTTCACTCCATGCTGAGTTGATACTGCTGTTCAGATAGGATCCAGACCGACCCATATCAAGCTCATCTTCATAAGCTTCTGTAGCTATATCATCTCTTGGGTTATTGCTTGAATGTGAAAACTGCAAAAAGTATTCACAAAAAATATGTTGCCATGAGTGCAAAAGTTTACTTCAACATCACTGTAAGAGCTTACAACAGTTTTTATGGTACAATGACGCTTCTATAGATTTGATGTGATTCTCAAACTCAAAACATTACTGTAAGCTTCACTGGCTTAAGTAGTGTCCTATAGAGTCTAAGTATTATATGGGAGGAACTCTTATTAATGATGAATAACTTGATAAATCTTAGAGATTCACACAAGGAAAAAAAATTCCTACTTATCTTGATACTAATTTGAACCTCTTTAAATGGCATTTCAATTAAGCTGGCATGAAAATAGACTTTCAGACAGTATTTCCAATTAGGCTGCTAAAACGGTAAGACACTATTTTATACTACATACATCTTAATAATCCTTCAGAAAGCAATTCTCCCATTTTAGATCCTGAGCCTGAAAAGAAAGACGTAAGGTGGAAAAATGCATAAAAAGGAAAGAGGAAAAAAAAAGAAACTAATGAAAAAGGAGAAAATTTTTCTCTTCTATGTTTTAGGAAATCCTTGAATCAGGAGTTGGAGTGAGGTTGTCATTATTGCTTTGTTCATATTGATTCACTCATCTGTAGTTACTATTGTCCACATAGTCATCTGTCTTTGGGACTTTATGAATAGAACTAAACCTTGTGAATCTTAATTCTCTGAATTCTTTGGTGTGCTGGAAGAAAAGTCTGTGCACCATTACACAGATAATAAGCTAAAAATGAAAATGTTGATCAGTATGCAACGAGTCAGCTTCAGAAAGGCCAACGAATTTTCTACACTAGTTTAGAAAGACACCTCTGAAGATATGTAATAAAGTACATGAATACAAAATAAAAAATCTAAGATTATTGCTAAAGACCAGGAAAGGAATTTAAAATAAAACAAGGTTATGCAGTATTAAGGCTGCATCAATGAGTCCCTTGTTATGACTGTTCAGTGTACATAAATGTGACAGTCATCAGCATACACAGGAAAAAGGGAGGAATAGCAGCTTCATTAACGTGAAAATTCTATCAACTTGAACTACTTAATGCTCTTTCTTCACATGTAGATTTCACCTTTACTGCTATTTTGACTCTTGACCTCTTGATGAATATGACTAGTCATTTCAAAAGCCATTAGACAGTCATTCCTTTTTCTTAAGAAGGAAGTTCCACTCTGTTCCTGGGGACTGTTGCTAGGGTCAGGTGGAGCCACCTGCAGATCCCCTGCCCCCGGTGAGATGACACTGGGGCTTCACTCCTAGTGCCCCATGGGAGGTGTCCGGGCTGCAGCTCAGGGGCTTTCCCTGCTCTTCCCTGACTCCTGCCATCCCCATTTACTTGTGCCCCCACACACCCATCTTGGCACCCAGCACCACTCCTGGTTCCATGTCATGGGCATGTCTCCTCCCAGTATGCAGCATCTGTCTGTCCCAGGCTCTGACTTGCAAAGGGTTCTCCTTTTCCAGCCTGCAACTGCCTGGTTTAAATCCCTGCCTCCCTAGCCCATGGCCAGTCCAGCTTCCTGATTCTAGTGTTTCTATGCCCTTGCCTAAATTCTTTTTTTGATCTCAGCTAACTCTGGCAGCAGCACAGCCACACAAATATCTAAAAACAAAAAGCATAGTTAGGCAAGATTCTTTCCTTCTTGTATTAATCACTTCAAAATTTTAAGTACTCTAAACTCCTGGAATTTTGAAAGCTGAAAGAAAGAATCTTTGAATATTTGTATCTTTTTAAAATAAAAAAAGTTACAGCTTTTAAGGTAAAATAGCCAAATTTTACATCCTCCTTTTCTATCAGTTGCTTGCTAGCTAGATTTAAACAGAATTGCTTATGCATGACAACATTTATCTTACTCAGTCTTGGCAAAAGAAAAGAGACAGGAGACTCAAATACCTTAGGGATCAGAAGTAGCCCAACAGTGACTGTTACAGTCAAATGTGTGTGTGCAAAGAACAGCATCAGCATCCAGTCAGACTGAAGTCTTGAAGCAAGAATGAATCTGCAAATAGAATTCAGGGTTGCAATTTCTCCACTGCGTTAGATTTAACATCTTTAGTATTCCTTAAGCTTCTTTTCACTGAATGGCCAAACACAACTGGTTTTGTTCTGTACTGCTTTCATACGGACTAAAATTACATCCACATCCTTTCCCTATATGCTACAATTTCAAAACAACTCCAAAAAAACCAATCAACAAACCAAAATATAAAGAGAAACAACAGACCTTAAATTATACTGCTTATTCCATCTTTCTCACTCTATTGAGCTGCCTTTTTCTTTTGTGTATATTGCCACAGTTTCTTTGGCCTGAGTTATGGCAGCTTACACACATTAAGGAGCTGAAGGGATGATTTTAGGTTAAGTAAGCACATGTACTATGATGAATTGCAGTGCACTTCATAAGCACAGGATGTCCACAGATCACAGCTACCAAATACAGCTGATAAGCCATCCAAGGGAGAGCTGAACTGAAATGCATTTTAGCAGGGAGCAGAGAAATGGTCTTTATTGCAGGACCGCCTAGCTCACTGCTGCGGGGCCCAAGAGCCTATGAATGCTTGGAAATGAGTGGCTGAACTTCTCAAACCAAACAGTTCCTTGCAGAGCTTTCTAAAGAAGTGCTAGAACAAGCGGTGCAGTTAAAGCTGAAGCATGCTTGGCTTGTCTGCTTTAGTGAGCTCCCGAAGATAGAAGCAGCAAGCAATGCAATGATGAACGGATGTACTGCTGGCTTGCAATTTCCAGGTTCACAAAAATCATTCAGATACAAATGACATTTGCAACTTATCCAAGTTCACAGATGCACATTTTGAAGAAGCTTTTGTTAACAGAAATAGTCTGGCATGAAACACTGGCTTACATGCTGTAAATAATACAGTCATAATTACTTGTTTAATACTTTGTAAATGAAATATTTTATGAACACAACAAAATATTCCAATTAATTAATTCTTAGAGAGATTTTGCTTTGGGGTGTACGGGAATATGAGGAAGCTCAGGCCTGAGATTTAGTAAACTGAACACAACTCAACTGATGAAGATGACATGAGAAACTGATGGATGTAACAAATAACGGAGCAAAAAGTGAACAAAAGTTACAGACAGTTCTGTAAGGGATGGCAGGATTTCACAGGTGGTTAATAGGGAGTCATTTGAAAGATGGCCAAACTTCACTGGTAATTGAAGGACCTTTGAGGGAGCAGAACTTGCAAGGTCAGTTGCACTGACGTAACCATATCAGTAACAGCAGATAAGACTGTGATTACCTAGCTAATAGCATCACAAATGCCAAATTTGAGTACAGATGTAGCAAAAATGTGGCCAATAGGAAAAAAAATAACGAGGGTAGGTTGTTTATTTGGGAGAAGACAAGGACTGAGACAGATATGGGAGAAGGTAGGTGAGGGAAAAACAAGCATGGAAAGAAGGGGGGGATAAAATGGCTAGTGACATGTAAGCAAGTTGTCACTGAGCCCTGAACCAGAAGTATCTCCCACCTTCTCATTAAATGCTTCTGATGTGTGTGATACCACTCTCCCCATGTGTGTCTCCCATGTGTGTATGTGCAACTGATGAGCAAACCTCGGGCAGCACACGGGCGACCTGCCCCTGGGAAGACCCAAGGTCTCAGGCCAGGCCCAGCTGCAGAGGAGGAGCAGGACCAGGCTGTGTGTGTTGGACCTGCGCCGTTCCTGTGGCCAGCCAGGTGTTGTGTGACTGCCCTGACGTGGAATTGCTCAACCTGCAAATGGAACAGCAGCAGCCAGATCCATCAGACACACAGGAGAAAGCACCCACATCCTGATGGCCACTGGATTTGGTTAACGCTTAACAGATCCAATCCTCAAATTCTGTGAAGGCTTTTTTGCTTGTTTTATGCTCAAGACCTTGACTGATTAAGGTATACATGCCATACCATGCCTCTGAAAGCAAAATTGCATTTGTAGTAGCCATTCAGCTCTAGAAAGATGGAATTTCTATTTGAATTAGATTTTTTTCCATATAAATTTTGGGTTTCTCAGTAATATAAGAGAAAGAGAAATGCAGGAATTTAATACTATGCTGATCTGAAGATAATCCCGAATCCTCTGTTTCTGAAATGGGAATACTTTCAGAAGAAAACAAAATGCAAACAGTTCAAGGTTTTATCTAGTGCTCACATCAATCTTCTATGAGCTTTGGGAGTTTTCAAACTGGATGGCTGCCTTGTAGGTGTCCTTCAAGGCTCCAGTACTTTCAACTTCATGACAATTAAGGTATGCCATATAAATCTAAGTTTTACATTTCCGCCCTTTCAGTTGCATCCAGAACTTGGCAGGGAAGATGGAGGCAAAAAAAAAAACGGTAAGGAAATGGATTAAGAGTTGTGGTAAGGAAATGGATTAAGAGTTGTGCATGCAGAAATGGACATAATCTCAGGAGGGATCATGTGCATTTTATTCAATCTTATCTATAAGCACTACATGATATTTCTTCAACAAACCAGCATATATCAGACAGATGGCAAAGAATCAATACAAAATGTACATTAAAAAAAAAAGAAAATAAGATTGGCAGACCTTAGGCTGTAGGCACAGGATTGTCAATAAGACAAACGGAAAGACTTAATCCTTTTGTGTCTCCTTCATAAGGCATGTTTTAAAATGCCACATTTCCCCCTTTTCCCCTCTCTTTAATCCAAGATTACCTGCCTCCTGTTCCATTGTTAAAAGAAACTTGCAGCCCACAAAATAGCTCTGAATTCTATCTTCTAACATTGCTCAACACATAGTTTAGGAATATGAATTAATGGGGGAAAAACTGACAGAGAAGCTGCCATATTGGTTATAAAAAATTCAAAAGTATTTTAAGTGAATTTTACATCTATCAGGAATTTTAAAAAAATGCTTCCATCAAATAAAGATTTTAAACAATAACTTTGCAGATGTTTGTGTTAGGGAGTATATATTTTGAGAGTATGTGGATGTTGAGATACAGAGTTATGAGAAGGGAAAGGAAAAAAAATGGCAAGCCTGAAAAATTCAGCAAACAGTGTAACAATGATAAGAGAAAAGAGCACCAGGAAGGACAGAGATGAAGGATTTGCTTTGCTGATGTCTACTCAGAAAAAAACACAAAAGCAAAAATCAAGAAGACAGGAAGAAATGTTAGTGCCAAGACAGACCAAGGAACCGAGAAGAGTATTTGAAGACTGACAATGAAGCAATGTAAACTAAAAAAAAAAAAAAAAAATCTTAGTAGATAAGGTCTGTTAGGAGGCAAAAGAAGGTGTGAAAATGTCAGAAGAAAGTCTTAAGAGTTTTTACAGGATGAGATGAAACTCATGTTGTCTTGCTCTTTTGCATTTTCTAGGACCAATTCATTTTTACAGGGTACTCTGTAGGAAAGGCAGATTTCGTAGTTTCCACGTAGCTCTAGAAAAGACCCTTATTTATTTGTTAGTACCCAAATAATTTACAAGTATGATATGTATAGATTTTAGAAGAAATATGGGCTTCATATTACTGATACAGCATCATATGCATAACAATTGTTTTGTGTCAGCATATAAAACACTATGCTTCATGCCCAAACCAGTACAGTAATCTTAACATATAGCTGCAGCTCAGCAATCTGTTACACACCAGCAAAGTTCATACAAACCAACATTCTTACCTGCTGTTTTTCTAGGGATACAAAACAGTGAGCAGTATGTAGATGACTGAAAATAGACAGTTGTTTCGCTATACCTAATTTATCAGCTATACTGAACTTTGATCCAAGAAAATGTCATCTAACTATACTGAAAAAACCCCTAATTATACAATTTCATATCCTTGCATCCCATGGGAACAGTTTTAAGTTTAGTAATCACTTAATTTGTGGAAACAAATATTTATAAGACCTTCCATTATGCAGCCTATCCCATTCACCCATTCTAAGTTGCACCATATGAAACCTGAAAGATAAATGGTTAATTACTAGATCTACAGATCACTTGCCTAATTGTATGGAATATAGCAGAGATAATGAGCTCATTGTGAACTGCAACAGCCATATAACGTGGCTCATGAAATGCTGATGGGACTGTCCGCACTGCATAGCAGAGATAAACACCCCACAAGAGGAATAAAAATTCAGCTGTGAGAAGAACAAAAAGAAATAATTTGCAATTAGTTTTATAGATGGAAGGAAATTTGAAGCACTACAGTATCTTCTGTATGTGTGAGTATCTATTCAAAGACAATATACATGTATATATGTACACACATAGGCATTCAAATTCTTTTGAATATTGTCACTGTACATGATATATTTAGTTTTAATTTTACACATTTTTTCCAGATCAGGAACCTTTACATTCATGGTATTTCAGCTTTTCAATTGACAAACTTTGAGACAATGTCTTAAAATGTCTTGCTTGCTTTTATAATCGGTACTACAGAAGTCTGACATCACTTCAAATAACAAGTGTTTAATTGTAGCTCTGGTTCTTGTTACAGAGGCAGATACAGTGCTACTACCAGACTATATGCTTTTTAAGACAACACTTTCATTTCAAAGGTTTATAACTTAGATAAAACAATATATTTTGTGTTTAAAAAATTCCTCTTCATGATAGTTAATTCTGCTGGTACCCATAATATGACGAGTCATTTGGGAGGGTCTAATGCAATTAAAACGAATTATGTGTTTCTGTTAGGAGAAAAATGAGTAAAGGAAGAAAGGAGAAGAAGGAGAGTGTCTGGATCAGCCTAAACTATTTTGTTAGAGCTAGCTCATCTGTACCCAGCAGTATGCTGACTTCAGCTTCCAGTGGACAGTCTGATGTGACATAATTTTGATCTTGATACGAATGAAGTGATTTCCTAACCATCTTGAAAAAACTCCCAGAAAGAAACCCTACAGCTCTGCCATGCAGTTATGAATAGAGCTGGTGCCAGTCCCTCTTGCCTTGCAGTGGCTGGAAGTGTTAAGAGTGTCATCCAGCAACGTGCAGCTCTGTATTAGACCCCTGCACTGCCAGCACTGCTCCAGACCAGCTTCAGAAACTACGATCCCATTGTTATTCGTACACTCGTTTTGTCTTGTTGAATTTTTGCACTAAAAACTACAATTAAGAGCAGTATAATGGAAAATTAATTCTTTTTCAGACTTCTATTTGCCAATAATTTTTCTATTCTGTAACTAAACCCAGTGATCAGTGACATCATGGAAGTGATTAGCAAATAATTACTGATCTGGTTTTGGTGATGACACAAATGCTTGTGAACCTCACCATTAACAACAGACTAAAATATAACACCAGCACTGGATATCTCATTAGAACAGGTCCTCTAGTTCCTCCACTTTTAGTAGTCCACAACTGCTGTAGCTTACCTATAATATATTGTTATACCATTTTGAAACTTCTATTTTGCTATTAATTTCAGCTAATATCAGTAAGAGACAAGTCTGGATAAAATTAATTCAGTTACATAGATCTCTCTGTGCTATGATAAGAGTTCCGTTTGAACTCTGAACAGCACTTTGCATGTTTCTAAATGAAATATAGATGTCCTAGATCCAATATCACAATTTTAACTAGAACACATCCTTCATAGACCCAGCAGCCTTACCAGTTAAACCCAAACATCTGAAGAGGCGTAAACCATCCATACTGCTGGTTTTGTGTTCTTCCTCACCACATCCTAACAAAAATAAACTTTTTGATCTTTTGACTAAGTAATAGTATGACTTGAGGCCTTACTGAGCGTCAAAATGAATAAAAGCTTGGTATGAATTTCCTGAGACTACGTGTCCCAGCCTGGTTTTGAGCTCAACAAAAGCACCCATGCAGGTGTGTTTTTCCCAAATTTCCCATGCATTTGGGCAAACTGGCTGTTACTTCCATTTAATTCTTAGAAAATTAGCTATTCTGTAAATGAAGTTTATCATTCTGGTTTCTTAAAAACTCCTTCACAGAATGACTTACCCAGCCATCTTGATCCTGAAGTCTTTCCTGAACAAGTGGAATACAAATTTGGCTTCAATGAAATAAGAATAAAGGTTTTTTCACAAATGTTAGCAGTTTGGGTTTTTCCTTTAGGTTGTTGCCTCACATATGCAGAATCATGGCACTGAAATGTATCTCTCTTCAAATGACTGTAATTTATTGCTTTAATTGCTCCATAATGATTTAGAAGTCATTGAAAAGCAGAAAATTGTTAGAATTAGGCTGCTAAAGCCAAATCACTGTATCTTACTGTCCTATCTTCTACAGAAACCCTTCATACTAACACAATTCAGCAGAGCTCTTCTAACATGCCAGGCAATGCCTATTTCCCCACATTTTGCCTTTCATCCAAATTTCCCCTGCTGCCCAACAGGAGCAGCAGAACTGAATAGATGAGCTAATTGTGAAATAACAGGCACACTCTACAAAACTACCCATGGTCTGTTCTTCTTCCTCTTTCTCAGCTGAAGCAAGAAGAGCCCCAAGTCTCTTTCTGACTGAAAAGATCAGTTACAAGTGCTAGCAGAGGCTGAGAGTTTGGAAAGGTTTGGCTTTCAAAGCAATGAAAATACCCATGTAAAATTTCATGTGCTGAAGGTATTCTTACTTGAACTAAAGAGTAAATGAAAATGAAAAATCCATACTTCCATTTAAAAAACCCCAAACCTTTACAAGGCAAACATTTCAATTAGCTGGGCTAAGTAGGAAAGCAGATAGCATTTGATCTCCAGATCTGATTAATTCTGAAAATTTAAGTTCTCAGTTTCACAATCATAGTTGCAAGTTCTTAAGACAAGAGGCAATTTCAAAGTATTAATATACTGGAGCATAACATTAGTTTGTACCATTCAGTGCATAATGCTTTTAGAAAAGCTTTACATTTAGAGCAGAGTTGGCATTCCTGTCTGCAGATAATAATTACCGTGACATCTGGTATGGAACACAAATAGGGAAGAGCTCTTAAAACATAAGGTAAAATAACAGAGTCCCTTTACTTGCTAAGCCCAACATTACAATAATTTCATTAGTAATGACAAAACAAAACAGACTGATAGAAAACCACTAATTTTATTTTTTTTAAATTATCTAATTTATTATCTAAACCACTAATTAAACAGTTTAAATGAATCATGTAAAAGCTGTGTTTGAGGGGGGAAGTCAAGTTCCTGTAATTAGCTTCAGACTACTGGTGCAATTTGCAAAAAAAATCTGAAGGTGTTAGAAAATTTTGCTGTATTGTTTTTCTACATGGCCTCTTTTCTTCCTCAGTGTAAAGTAGGGTGACATATTAATGTATTTATTACTCCAAAGAAAAACAAAGATATAACTAACTTCAGATAGATAGATAACTGAGTACATCTGGTCACCATGCAGCAATCTAATCATCTCTGATTAGATTTGTTTATGGGACGCTAGTGCCTGTTTTGCACCAAGTATCTTTAATGATCAAAATCTCTGATATGTGACATGAAATTTCTATTTGGCTTGCTGAATAATTTTCCACTAAAAGTCTGGTGTAGAAGAGTGACTTTCTGATCACTAAAGGAATATCTTAGCATACTGCATACCTGTCAAGAGCAAACTCAAAGCTCAAAATACATGATCTTGTTCCTATAAGTATGATTTAGTACAAGGCTTATAAATGATCCCATTTTACATATTCAGCACAACACCAAGAAAACCTTCCTTTCCCCTTCTGAAAAATTATGGAAATTCCTAGGAGAGAGAGCTGTCAACTGTTCTCTGGACAGAAAATGCAGAGTCAAAACAATAAAACATAAAAGAGCTCTGGAAAAACCTTGCACTAGCTACTCTAAAGTTGTCCAAACCAGGCATTCAGATTTTGGGAGAAAATCTCTGATAGATAAGAGGTTAAGAAAAGGCACAGTTGCTTTAAAGGCATAAATGGATGCAAATATGAATGGAAGGTAGGAGATGAAAATGTAAAGTGACCTCAATATGTCATGTGCACAAATGAATTAGGCTTTAAATATCTCTCTTCTTAGTCACTACCTACTTCTTATCCACAGAACCTTTTATCTGGTCTTTGCATTATCTGATCAACCTGCTTAGTATATTCTTTGGTGTTTAAAAAGCAGGATTCTTCCTTGTCTTCATGATGCTGATTATGTTTTTAGAAAATGAAGCAATTTGGAGCACTTAGCTTGATCATCCAATACACTGGGCTAAACTTGCCTGATGCCATGGGCCTGTTATAACAGAGAGTGTGCCATGTCTGCTCAGCTGAGATCTTTTTAGGCCTTTGCTCATATTCTGCATCTTCTGAAAAGGAAGAACAATGATGTACGCTCACAGTTTGTGGTATGTATCTGCTTTATAGAAAAGGATGGACTCAGGGTTGTTACTACTGACTTAATCAAACTTTCTCAAAAGATCTGGGTTAATGTATTTCCTAGGTTTTGCTAAACATGCAGTGGTCTGTGTTGCTCTGAACAGAAGGAAATCTCCAAGTTAATCCATCGCTGCTTTCACTCCTGCTATGCAGATGTCTGTACTTCACCTGACTGCACAGAACTACAGAGCAAAATATGATAAACTGAAAGCAGTGACCAAAGTCACTGTCCTCTCTTTAGAGATCTGAAGAACTAATTGAGACTCATACAAGGAAACATGAAAAATCAAGAAATGTGAAAATGCACCTTGGAACACAGCTTACATATCAACTCTTCTCAGAGGCCTCAGCAAAGTACTTCACCCTTACTTCTACAGCTTTGTTGTCTAAAAACTGCACAGCACTCAAATAAAAATACCACACATGCAGCCTTAACTTACTCTCTTTTGCATATATGATCTTCAGTTAACTATATAATGTCCTAAGAGACCAGACTCATTTAATGCATGTGACAGTGCATTTCCAGGGATAAATTAAGACTGCCTAATGAAAAAGCTCTGCAATTTTTTGCAAACAACATTTAGATGTCTAGTGAATGAGAGGAAAAACTACAAAAGGGGAGAGTGGTCTAGCACACATGCCCAACTGACTTGTAACTCTGCTTGTGCCTCAGGCTCCTATGAACATGAAAAAAGCCCCAACTTCAGGTCCCCAATCAATCCAAACTTTGCAGAGGTGATAATTTTTTGCAGAGGTGGGAGCATTTTTGCTGCTATTTGGGTGCCAAAAATATGCATTTTTGCTGCGATTTGCAGCAAAAATAAGCATGCAGGGCTGTATTTGTAGCCAGTGAGACCATACAAAATGTTACAAATATATTTGACTAAGCTCTCTAACTGAGACAAAGGCATTGCAACATGGACAGCCAGATTAAATGGAACATATAACCCTAATCTCACTGTGCCTCAGATCTGCCTGTATAAAATGGGGATAATGCCACCCTGCCACTGCACGATGATAGGGGAAATAAATTTACCTGTGTTTGTGAAGAGCTTAAGTCCTAAACTGTGGGTTTCCTTCCTCCCATGGTCAGGAGAGGAAAGTGAATTATCTCAGACTGTCCTGGTTGCTTCTCAGCCCTCCTACCCTTGCAGAAATGGCTTTCTCTTCATTCTCTTCTCCATGCCAGCCACTCCGTGAAGATGGCTGTGGGGTCCCTGGAGCCAGGATGCCCATTCCTGTGCTCACTGGCACGCTGTTGTCCAGAAGCTACTTGCAAAGGGAAGACAACCCTGAAAGATTAAAGCCCATTTTCATGATTCTCTATGAAGGTTTATGTCTGACCACACTTACTTGTTTAAAAAGCACCATCATAGGCCAAAACCAGGCCACTGCTCCCCAGAGATGGTGACATTAAAGCTGTGACTTGACTAAGTTCACTCAGTATTCTGAACTCTACATTGTTTGTAAAATAGTACTGTTTCAATAGTTACACCATTTTATCCCCAGGTTTTAAACTCGAATTACTGATTACCACTCTACTTACATCCATAACACAGCTACGACAGCTCATCTATTTCTCAGCTACACTTCACTACATTTTAAATCCCGTTTACTGAAATGAAGTGAGCTATGGATCTGGAAGCACAGCTCTTCCATCCGTTCATTCACTCAGGGTGCCAGCTGGAGCTGAGCACGCACCATTTTAAAACTGGAAAAAAATAGTGTCCTCGATTGCTCCTGTGTTGCCAGCCAACGCAATCTCTTTCTGCATCGCTGTGCCCAATCTCCCACCTGGAGAGTTGCACCATGTCATAGGAGAAGCTTTTTTCTTCAACTGAAAGGATTTTCATATATTTCAATGAACTGTGATTACAAGTCTTTAGAGTTATTGGAGTTATTCCTAGCAAATTATAAATTACCAGAGGTTTATCTGTCTCTCCCACCATATCTCAGCATCATTTTAATTAGCTATGCACAGCAATAAAGAGACCTCTGTGTGGTGAAAGAATTGATGGTGCCAGATTCAGACTTCATTTCCTACTAGAACTTCCATGGTCTGTAACTGTGAAGGCTGAGAAAGAAGAGTGGGGTCCTTGGGCTGCTGGGAGGCACAGCATATTCTGTCCCCCACATCATCACAAGACTGCCTTGCAGGTCCACTCAAAGTAATGCAAGGGACATGCTGATCATGGTCTGTGGGTCCCATGGCTTCAGGGTGCCCTAGAGATGGCTTTTGCTGGCAATGGAGACATATCCACTGACTTGAGTGTGAGCAACACACCTAGGAGTCTCACTGCGTTAAACACATGCCAGTGCTTGGGTCTCTAGGAGCTCCCCTCATTTCTGTACTTCTTTTAGCCCTTATACTCAAGCATTTTTAAACTCTTCTACTCAGATATGCTGTCCTGCCTCATGACTTCCACAGCTCACTGTTGTTATTAAAGTCAGCTGGACACTCTTCTCGTCTCCATGTGCCCCATCATCCTCTCCGCTTGTGTGTGGATGAAAGCGGGAGAATACAATCAGCTAAAAACTGGCTAAGTGTGGGGCCTCTTGTCTCACATCTTAAAGAAGATGCAGGCAAATGCCAATCGTGTCCAAAGTACTTGAAGTGCTGGAAGGATTTGGAGCGGTACCACTAGTGGACTCCAAAAAGAGTGGTGCAAAGACAAGAGGAAGTCAGAGCACCTTCCAGCCTCTCCCAAACCACAGGTGACTTGCAGAAGCAACTACATATGGCATTCACCAATACATAAACACATGGCTCAGGCAAGACAAACATGGTTTCCTGAGCAGAAATATTTCGTAGAAATTATGCCTAAGTAAAGGGTATGGGATTTCACTTACCATGTTGCAGGTAACAAGAAAAAGCAATGTTACTGCAGGGGGTAATGCAACTCAAACTGCGAAACCTGGGGGTTCCAGCAGCACTCCCCATCTTTAGTGCAGTCCCCCATACTCTTCCAGATTTACCTTATCCTAGTGATGAGTGACATAGACCGCACACAGTGCTGGTGATGCAGACTGTGGAAGGACTGTGGAAGAGGTGTACCTGGTGGCAGGAGGAGTGGTTTACAAGCAGAAAAGGGACAGAGCTGAAGGTACTTTGTAAAACACTGTTCTTTTCCTATTTCTGCTGCAAACATTTTATACAGCCCTGGCCTTATCACTTAGAATAAGCTTTTCACAAGTGATCACTATTTTTACATGATATATTTTTTGAGTATCTAATGTGAGAAATGAAGCCAGATCCACACCAGTTCTGAATTCTAAGCATCTCCTAGTTGTGCTTTCCACAGAGGAGGCTATAAACAGTACTCTGAAAAAACAGTCCCTCAATGTCTCAAGACAGACACTGAAAATGGATAATTTTGGCTTTAATCTTTGCACATTGATGCTAATGGGAACATGTTTAAAAATGCCCATTTGGAAACGAACAGTTCTTTATTCATTGCATGCTCTGAACAACACACCCCAAACATGGCATAGGGCCACATCAAATGGGGATAACAAAAAGAAAAAATAATCATTCATTCATTGAATGCAGCAGAGGGCCTGTAGAAAATTTAATAAAGGGCCTCGTAAGGATGTGTTACAATGCCCTAGCTCAAAACTGTACAGGCAGTCTTGACGCCAAATTTGTCAGAGGCTGTCCTGGCACCTCACGCCCTCTTTAGATGCAAAGATTATATATGTTAAATATCAACAAATGAACAGTGGGAGGGAGTTCTTCTGGGAACAGTCCAAATACTTTGTTCTTTTTCCTGGCTGAGAGCATGCAGTAATCATCAGGAAGCTTCATATTTGAAACGCTCCTGAAGCCCAAGACCCAAAGCACGACCTACGGGTGTGTGGGCCGTGGCAGCAGCTCAGCACAGTGGAGTAGCACTGCTCCTGCCAGCCAGAAATCAAACAGCTGCAGGGGAAAAACATCTCCCTGTGCTTAGTTAATACCTGTCATTCACTTCTGGTCTAAATAAAAACTGAAAAATACACACAGAATGCATGGGGAATTTTTAAAAACTACCCTATCTATTCTGGGTGAAACTGGCCCTGCTGAAGTCAGGACCATCCACCTGTCAAAATTTCACCTCCGCTTTTTGTGCTTCTGCATGCATGTTTATGTCTCTGCCTGCCTTTGTCTCCTCCCTGGGGCTTTCTTCATTAAACTTATTATACTGTCTCTTTCTCCAGTTTCTGGGAAGCTCTTTTAAATCCTGTGTCAATATCTGTTACACTTATAGGATGTTTTCCCCTCAGGATAAAGAATAATAGTTTGATTTGCAACACTGCAAGCCCTTAGGTACCAGAAGTTTATCACTTGGAGTTTTTTTCTAAGTCACGATCTGACGGTGACAGGTAGCGGTAGAGAATATATTCAGGCCACAGGAAAAAGGCTTTGTGGGTGAGTGTTTTCAAGGCCTCAGGTCTTTCTCTGCAATCTCAGATTGTCAGCCATGCCGTGGCTTGTCAATGAGACAGATGCCCCGACCTTGAAAGGGATGTAGAAACTTACACAAAGGAAATAAAAGAATATAGGCAAGTAACAAATAAGCGACCCACAAGTAAACAACCCTAAGGAAAGTACACACTAACTTACAAACCCTAAGGAAAATACACACTAACTTACATTACATTATATAGACAAAATGAGGTTTACTGAATGCTAATTGTTCACATCAGCATATCACAGAGTACAGAGGCAACGCTAGAAATGGTGATAACCACTGCGTCCAAGTCCCTCTTCTCTCACAGAGAGCATCCTCTTAAACTTAATGGAAATGTAAATATAAAACATTCACTGCAATAAAAGTCTCCGGAGATAGAGTCTAAGTAGCGTGATTAGTATGGAAAATGGTTCATAAATCCCAATTCTAATAATCTCTGGTAGTATAAAGGATTCATCTCATTACAACTTTCTAGCAGAGCCTTGTTAATTCTCACTTCACTAATCTGTGACCTTGGAAATTCCCTGTCTGCATTTCAGTGAAGTGCTGACAGCCGAGTGAAATAGGGAGCTATTCCAGCAAGGGCTACAAGTGACAAAATATATCGCAAAACACTCACTAGATTTATATAAAATACTGTGCCTGACTAAATTAAATGAAATAACAAGTCTTTTATAAATTACCATCCACGATTTTTATTTCAGGATTTGAAATCAAATAGCAGAACCTATCAATTATTTATTACATATTATATCTTGCAAGGCTGCTGCCATAGGAATAAAGGGAGTTCTGTGTTAAGGACATCACTTCTGACACATTTCTGAGATGAAGTATCTGATTTTGGGATAGTTCCTATTGACAGTAAGCTTTTCAGGCCACTATTAGCAATAAAAATCTTGAAGTACACATGCACACACACATACAGACATAGAAATATATATATAAAGACCACACATTACTAGAGTCTTGTAGGTGTACATCTCCTGGTACCACTAATATGACTGCATGGTCTACTGAAGACTTGCATAATTCTGTTTATGAGGTACTGTGGGTAAGAAGATAAAATGACTGAACAAAAGAAATTCTGCCCAATTTTTCAGGCTCAAGAGCTCACTTTGCTTCTACTACCCCTGAGTGTATTTTGAAAAACATTAAAAACTCTTCTAAATGTAAATATACCTTAAAAAAACAATCCTTTTTTCAAAACTAGGCAGACAGCAACTTATATAATTTCTTGCCAAAAGAGACAATTGATCATAATTGGGTATTAAGATCTGAATTGTGAATCACTACACCATCAGAATTATAAAATCCACAGACTAAAAACATTTTTTGCCATTATGCAAAAACCACCACTATCAAAATATTCATGAAACTACATTGTCAAATGCACCAAATTTTGATCCAAAATGGTTTAGTGCAGTAGACATCATGAGGTGTTTCACATTTAATTCTTTTTTGTTAATTTTACAACATCTCTGGCAACACTACTATTCCATTACTGCAAAGTACACCCTCCAAACTGAGATGCATTTCAAAACATGCTCCTTTCTACTGCTTTCTGTGCAGTTTACCAGTGAGCATATCAACAAATGGGGTACCCCTGTGCCTGACTGCCTCAGAGATCTTACACAAAGGAGAGAAAAGCAGAGCACAGGGGCACCTTGCAGCCATGGAAGCTCCTCAGTGAAGCCAGCAACAGTGTTTTGTCATACAGTGACTTTCTGTACACCACTCTCAGAGAAAACACTTCCATCCAGCTCATCTGCACTCTCATGTGGAGAAGCCATCATTACCTCTCCCTAATCCTCAGTAGCAGAGCTCTGTCAGTGGGATGTCCATAGGACAAGCAGGAAAAGGGCAGAAAAGTAAGAATTTATTTCAGATTTCAAAACACTGATGCATTTAAGACAGTGGGCGGCTGGCCTGGGCTGTACAAGAAACACTGGCTCTAAGTGGAAGCACTGAAGCTGTGAGGCCATGGAAGAAAGCACATTACACTGTTTAGCTGAACCCTGGCATGGGGAACCCACTGTTTGCTGCGCAGTTAAGGAAACAAAAACGAATCTTTTCTCTCCTTTATATGACTTCTGCAGGGTGTCACTTTTCAGCTCCTGCCTTTTCCATGCATTGAAAGCACATCTAACAAGTACATCAAGCTGGCGTATTTGATGTTCATTTCCTATTCCCTGTACTTTGATTCGAATTTCTGTAAGGTTATCAATGAGTGGTCTTGGAAGCTCTTTCCCTCCTCACATAAGAGCTCTGCCCAGTCCTGTGGTGTAAAATCAAAAAGCTTTCATTAAACTAGCCACGGTTTCTTAATTCAGTAGTAGAAGAACTACTGAAGACCTTCAATAGTAGAAGAGCTAGTTCTTCCTTCTGCCTTCAAAGATGAACTGTCTTGAGCACCCATCACTTTGTTACTACAATCCAAGTTACAAACCTTTGAAAGTCATACAAGTGTCAGCATATTTTGCTTTACTTCTCAGCCCATTTGAAAAACATACATGCTGATCTTTTACCTGCAAGTAAGTTTTCACATATTAGCCAGTCTGACAAAACTTTAAGATATTCTAAAAGAAGAAAAATTAAAAGGCAACCAATTTTAGAAATTAAAGGTACGATAGAAAATCAACATACCAACAGCCATCATGTAATCCCAGCGGTCTATGAGGCACATATTGAAGATCAGATGGTCAGATGTTTGCCCTTGACCAATGAGCGGAATGTTTCTCTCCAAATTTTGGGTTATTGCAGAAGTCCAGCCAATGAGAAACCAAAAGACTACCAGAAGAATAACAGACAGCATCCTCATCACTCTCCCACCTGTCATATATGGAATACGCTGAGCCGTTCGGGACAGGAATACCTTCAAAACCCTGAAAAATTCAGACAGTGCAGATCAAGAAAAGCATTAGTAGTGTCACAGGAATTAGACTTTCATTTTATTTCAAGATCAGATTATTTAAAAAAAGAACAGTCTGTCCTCTGACAGTATGTACAAGAGTGAAGTTCAAAACATTATTACTTTCAGATTAATCATATTTAAATGGAACTGATTGCTGCCCAGAGAGTGTTACATAGCAATAAAAGAAAATATTAGCTACACTTATGTTAGAGACATGCATTTACGGGCTGTGTTGTCAAGCTGTTTTGTACATTTCGTCTCCCAGTGGAAGACTTCTGTTTTTGAAAGACGAAAGGTCATTTCCATAAAACAGCAACCACGTATGTGAGATTTTATGCTGTTTTGATGCTGTCTGTCTGCTCACCCTTAATCCTGCTATTTCCAGAGAACAAATTAACACTACTTAGATATTTTTCCCACTGAGTTTGATGCTGCTGAGACAATAACCTACTTATCATAGAAATAACTGTGGTAGACACTTTGCTAATTAAATGGGGTTTGATTTGTTTAGAGGAAACAACATCTTTTTTGAGCTAGGACAGAACCATCATAAGAAAAGCCATACCACGTATCAAGGACTTACACCACAACAGCTACTGAACACATAACACTCACTTTAAAAATAATTGCACTTATTATTAGGATAAATTTACTCCCACCAAGAACTGTTCAAGCAAGTATCACCTGCATTTTCTATCCATCACCACCTGCTAATGCAGAAAAAGGTCCTCCTGGGAGCATGAGAACAACCAAAATTTGAGGAAATCCCCTTGGGAAGAAGTAGTTTGATTCTTCATGTAGCATAAAATACCTCTCTGCGCTGCCGGCAGAATGGGATCTGCCAGAAGCATCTTCTGGGAGCACTGCAGTGCTCCTGCCTCGGCCCTGTTACGCTACCAAGGATGAGCACCGAGGAAAGGCTATTATGGAAGTTTTTATGTAACCAGACCTTTAGAAGCAGATGAGCAGAAGTTTAAAGGCTGTTTTAGAGACTGGGGTGAGGAGTCTTTCAAAGTGAAGAGGTAAGCTGTTTCAGCGATTTTGTCCTCAAAACCACAGTGGTTCCTGACTCCTGAGCATGAGCATGTCCATTCTTGATATCCACGAAGGAACAAATTATCACTGAAGTTTCAGGATCTTGATTTTTTTTTTCATAAAGTTGAGTTTTTAAATGCCCTTGTCAGCTCTTAAGTTATTTCAGTGTACCAAGCACCACATCACCTTCTAAGACACTGCCCTACAACCAGGCCTGCCTTTTCAGCAATACAAAATCACACTTCAGATTAACATTTATGTTTATATTTGTCTGAGAGAAGGCAGAATCAACCAGTGTTGCCTCTCAAACAACTAAGAGAGCAGTATCTTTAAAGGCAGAAGCACAAAAGCTTTTCTGCATCCATAAAAATGAGTCAGCATTTGACTACAAACACAGCCTTCACAGTGTGCATTAGGTGAAGTCAGAGATCTGAATATGTTCAACATTATTCAGCTGTTTCCCCCCAACAGTCACTCCACAGGGAGTCACAGTTTTTGATCTTTCCATGTTTGATGGATGTTCTGCTCTCCCTTTACAGATGCTAAGTGCCTTACGTTGGAAGCAGACTCCCAAAGACTTCAGCCAGGAGAGACAGAAAACTCCACAGAGGCAAGGCAGGCCACTTCCCTCTGCATTGCTCAGCCACAGCATTACTGTTTCAGGGCAGTACTGCTGAAATCTCATTTCCTAAACACTAAAAATCAGGAAGTAAAGGCTTCCCTTCTCTCTGTTGTGAATGCTGGTCAATAGTTAGCTTCTCTGAAGGAAAGAAAAATGTATTCTTTTTGCAATGAACTGGAAAATTTCACAGCTATACTTTGTCATTTGAGAAAAATCTCATCATACATTCTTATGAATGTTTAATTGTTAGAGAAATCACACAAACCAGCTGAGAACTATTAGAAACTTTTTGTATTTTGGCTCCAAAGTCAATTCTTGATGATTCTATTGAAAATCAACGTGTGGGCCTTTTATGGGCATAATAAGGCAGAACCCATTAGATTTTTTCCAGTACTAGTTCATTAACTGCTGCCTGTGAGAGCTTTCTACAGGAGAGGTGTGGGCTGCCGTTACATTATTTACCTAAGCACAGTGAAACAAATAATATTTTGCAATACAGCAGTGAAACTCCCTCCAATTTGGGTAAAATCACATTTCTTCTTTTCTCCTCTTTTCCACAAAAATAAGCATCCCCCACCACAATCATTTATACCCTGGACACGTAGGCTTACATGTAAGCCAATCTTTATGCTTCTTTTTTCAAACATTCTTTTTCTGAAAAGCTGTAAAGTTGGGTTAGCTTAGTAATGGTGCAAATCTCCTTTTCAGAGGTTGTGGTATAAAAGCAGTCAAGCAGAACACAAGCTCCCAAGTTGCAATTCCCTCATCCTCCTGCCACAATGTGAATCCAAAGCCTCCCTGCTCACCACCTCAGCACTGACTTACATGCTCTGTCTGCTCTCATCTTCTATGTATTATTGAACATGTATCAAAGCAGAAACAAGTGCCCAGGAGTTCCTTTCCCAAGGGCACACCTTCTCACCAGACTGGAAGGTCATTATCCTTCCTGTACCTCTGACTCAGACAATCAAAGTTCACTGTAGAAAAGTTGAATTGCTGCAGTCTCAGCAAACACATAGTGTTTGATTACTGGTGCCTTCTATCAGAAAACAGGAGAGTTCTTGAGTCAAATCCCTGCCCTGATTTCTGGGTAGACAATGTTCAAGCCCCCTTTTCCACTCAGTTCAGTATCTCTATATTGGGTCAAACTAGCTGTTGAAAAAATGAGAGAGAATTCTTACAGGAAGGCAAGAAGTGGGGCTGGTGGGCTGCATTGATACTAGGAAATTAAATATGCCCTGGGTTGTCCCTGCACTGAAGCCAACTGGCACAGAACAGCCAGCATCCATACTATTACCCTCAGCATTACAATTCAGCAGGACAGAAGATGGAGTCCCAGTGCCCAGGAATGTTCTCAGATGTTACTTAATTTATGAATATAGACTTGGCCCCAGATTCAAGTTCCTGAGCAAATTAATGTTTAATTATGAGTATCAAGTAAGGCAAACGGGATAGACTCCTCCTCCTCCTCCTCCTCTGTCTACACCAAGAATTCCCAGTAATGCCAGTCAGTGCCCTGGCAGAAGCTCAGGGGTCTGTTTGAGACATTTGGTCTCTGATCTAAAGCAGAAGAGGAAACTTAACCATGTTCCTCAGCATCTTCCAGCTATATTCCCACCTAAAGCCACTCAGCATATGCAATCCAATTTTCTGCACTGTTGTTGGATCATCAAACAATCATTTCCTGTGACATGTCATCAGCTCCATTTACAGGCAGATCAGACAGAACACTGCAATGTGTTTTACCTGCTTTTCTGGAAGACACAGCTGCCTTCAAGCAAAGCTTTGACTCACAGGCAGCTACAGCCAGCATTAAAGCTGATATGCAGTAGCCATTCTTTTCACAGAGAAAACAGAAGGTGCCGTTCAGGCTGAATGAACTGCCTGGAGACCACTGCATGTAACTCCCAACTCTGCTGGCTGCACCATCAAGTCTGGGGAAAATTAAGCTACATGGTCTGAGGATTTTCTTTGGGGTGCTTGGCTCTATATAAATGGAGAAAGGGAGGGCTTGGTTGCAAACACTGAGAGCCAAGGGAAGCGATGCTGCAAGTGGATCTGAAGCAGAGGGACAGAGCATTGTGGTTCACAGGACCAGCTGGGATCACCAGCTTGGAAACATCAAGTGAAGCACGTGGCTGCTGCTGTAGTTATATCCTGGGATGCAATGTGTAATCTTAGAAAAGAAATAAAACCATATTAAATTTTTTATGTCATATCAACACAAAGATGGCCCCCAAACTACCACTGACTGCATAAGTAGAAGAAGCAATAGGTGTGGGATCCTGCTTTGACAGCAATGACCTGGCACAGTTTGTTTATTTTTTATTTCTAGCATCTGTCATTTTGCAGCTCTACTGAGTCATTCTGTCAAAGTGTTCTGTTCCAGACTGGTGATTTTTATTATGATACAAAAGCTACATCAGAAAGATAACAGGTCAAGCTCTTCGGAAGTATATTGCCCTCTTACAGTGCAGGGATTATGTCTTATCTACATTTTCTGTACTAACAGTGAATATGCCACTAGTTACTTTAAGTTTGTAAACTGATTTGATTCTACTAACAGTGAAAAGGTACCAGTGAGACATGTATGGCACCACGTCAATACAAAAGATTGCCTACACTTCGCACTTGACACATGGACACACACACATACACAAATACTGACTGCAGGTACAACTTCCACATCAGGAAAGATGGCTGAATAAAGAAAATCAATACTTAAGGCCCAAGACTTCAGAAATCATATTTAGATAGACTCATACCATCAGTTACTGGCTCTCACTGGAATGGATAAAACCCAACTGAGGGAGAGAAATTAACAGCTTTCTAAACAACTTCCCAGCTGGGAGTGTCCAAATTAGTCATTATCTACTTCCCAAGTGATTTCTCAAGACCTCAGCACAGAACAAACTAGAAGTGCACCACTGAAGAAAATACTCTTTTGGGATGATCTTTTGCTTTATTGATTCTGACCACATTGAACCTGAGCAAACCTGGACTGAGATGCATGCCATGTCAACAGCACGACAACAGCTTGGCAAGACCTGCATCATATGCCTCATGTCCTGTCCAGTGAAAACGTACAACAACTAGAAAAAGAAGTTTTGGCAATTATGTGGGTGTATGAACACTTCTGAGAGCCCCCATCTTGTGTGTAGCCAGCAAACTTGGCCACATACCACTGTTAGGCATCAAAATATCTCAATTCCATCACTCCACTTCTTCACTGTGCAGGTGATCACACACCGGAACAGGCTGCCCTTGGTGGAGATATCCAAGAACCATCTGGATGCAATCCTGTGCCGTGTGCTCTAGGATGGCCCTGCTTGAGCAGGGAGGTGAGACCAGACCCACTGTGGTCCCTTCCAAGCCGACCCACCCTGTGATTCTCTGAAGGCTGGTCTGCACAGGCCTGTGAGGCCACTAATGGTATCATAAGCTTGCTCAGCAGTTAAAAAGGTAACCATAGGTACCAATAGTACTGGAAACATGGGGAGGTAGACCGTGCTGCAGGATTGCTTCCTCTGGACTGGAAGTGTACCTGATTCAAATCCTCACCTGGAGGTCTGTGTTTAATAAACAGCAATATTAACATGTGAGGATATCTTGATGGTACAGTAGAAATTCCCAATCAAATAATTTTGTGTATTGAGTAATGAGAGAAACAGTGCTGTTTCCGAAACACTTTTTGCAACATTTCTGCTGCAGAAACATTTTCTGCAACAAATTATATTTACTTTCAAAAATGTGATTTTGAAAGTACAGTTTTCTTGACATCTTCCCTAGAGTTTTAAAGTGATTTGCTACTGTGGGAAATTAATGCAATACAAATTTATAATGTAGGGCTAGGATAACAAGCTGTGAAGATGTATTTTATCTCAGTGCCTGGTAAAATCTACCATTAGTAGGCAAAGAGACATGTGTCATGACTTAATGCTAACCTACTCCACACAGTAGTTTCCTAGATTAGTTTTAATGCTACATACATAAAGGTAATCCTACAGTGCTTAAATGAAAGTTCCCCTTCTGGATCAATACTGAAATAATTTTCAGGAGTTTGAACAGACTGAGGAAGGTGGGAAGGAAATCACATGCGGTTCAAGGAAAGGCTCTGCATATTGGGAGAAAACAGGACAACAATAGATTTCCCAGTGCAATCAGAACCACTCACTCACTCCCATCCGAGCAGCACTGGACTCATATTTTCTTGCATATTTAATAACATGGAAAAAGTCTAAAAATATTACTTGCTTTGATGAAGATGTATTGATTTGAAGTATCTTTTGTCTGCCAATCTGTAGGTAAGCCTGGAGTGAGCAAACAACATTATTTCTTTAATGTAGCCTAGGATTCTGACATTTTTCATGCTATGAATAGGTTTTATTGTCTCCTTTCACCTGCAAGTCTAAATTCCCACCTGAGAAAAGCTCAATTTCCTGGTGGATTATAGAACAAAAAGCTTTCCCTGCCTGGAGCCAGTTCCAAGAACTGCAGCTGGAGTCTTTTGACAGACCAGCTGAGCTTTGCTTTTCCCCAGTGCCTCCTTGCTCCCCAGCTCACTGCCCTGCTGCCTGCATCTGTTCCAGCTGCCTGCCAGCTCCCATTGCCGGAGACAGTGAAGCTTCTGCTTCGCTATCTGTGAAGTGTGTTGCTTTTTAAAGTGCTTTTGTTTATATCACCGTATCATCCAGGTAGCTCTCATCAGAAATGGCCACTCCTCAACAGGATTTGCCCATCCTGAATGTGTGCTGATGGATGTATTAAGCACTGGGGAGCTGAGAGGTAAGAAGGCTCAACAAGGGGACTTGCCATGTCACGTAACTAGGTTTCAGTGATGCAGACCAAGTCTCCTTATTTATTAAATCCTCATCTGCTTTGTGCTAATTATCTCTTCTAATAAACCACTTACTGCACTAATACCCCCACGAATCCTGCTGAGATTAGCAGAACTACAGAGGGCCAGTGAAATGTCTGACACTCCGCTGTCAAACTCTGATGAAGCAGAGCTGCTACAGAGCACACCGTAAACCATTAAATAAAAAGCCCATCAGTCTGTCCCTAGACAACTAGCAGTGACATATCACAGAATGGTTAGGTTTGGAAGGGACCTTAATGATTATCTTGCTCCACCCCAGTGACATGGGTAGGGACACCTTCCACTAGACCAGGTTGCTCAAAGTCCCATCCAAGCTGGCCTTGAACACTTTAATGTCTCCTGTTTGTCAGCTACTTGGGCTTAAGGTTACATCACACAGAGCTCATGACCCCAGCATCTGATGCCTAAAGTTCTGAAAATCCCACGTCCTTGGGGCGTGGCACAAAGCCATCTCTTTCCAAGTCTGCTACTGAATGGTTAACATAGCCATTGCAATAACTTCCTCCTGACAGATCTGTTTAAATAACTACATCACTCTCTCAGTGAAAAATGAGGTCAGCTCCTCAGACAATTTTCTCCACAAGCAAACCAATCTTGTTGAAGTCTTTCCTTCATTCAAATTTGTAGTGATTTTGTGACAAAATTTAATTCATAGATCCTCAAGACTCCTGCTGTTGGTAGTTTGGTCTAAAGATTATAAATCCTTCAGCCTATATAAGATCTGGCTAAGTTAATTAGTTGCTTTTTAAAATTCATCAGGTGGTTATTATCTTTTTTGCAAATCTAAAGCCACTGAGTTCTCTACCCTTATCAAAGACTTTCAGAAAGACAGTACAAAAGATCTCAAGGTCACTATTTATCAGGAAGCTTACACTGTGAAAACAGATGCAAGAACTGCCTCCTGGTAATCTTTTCCTACAACAGGTCAAGAACATTTTCAAGGCTTTCATTCCAAAATTTGCTTCACAGACTACTGTGGAGTTGAATACACAATAGGCAACTCCCCTCATGAACCTGGCTCACAATGTTTCATTTAACAAAGGCTGATGAGTAAAACCAGCTGGGATGAAAAATTCCCCGCCTTGTTAGTGCTGCTCTATCTAACATTGCTCCTCTACCACTGAAAACATTCACAGACAATTTCAACAACTTTTTCCATTTCAGAGGCATTTTCTAGCATCATCAATAACATAGCTGGGCAAAACCTCATGCCAAAGCTTGTACTTTTGTTCTTAAAATAGTCATACTACAAACAGGGAAAGTCTTGAAACAGATAAAGCCCAAATCCAAACGAAGGTAAATTTGAGGGTGGCTATTTAATTTGATATAGAAAGATCATGGTGCTAATAACACCAAGGTTAGGGTTTGTTCTTCTCACAGGACATTCGCTTAAGAGTTAGACTTGATGATCCTTGTGGGTCCCTTGCAGCTCAGAGTATTCTGTGATTCTGTGATTTTCTTTTCTTTCTTCTCCTCCTTAAGTTCACTGGCAAGCATTTTACTTCTGATTGGAGAATGATAAGCTCCACTTAAAAAAAGACAGTACTTTCTCAGCATTTTTAATGTGGCCAGAAAACCAAAATACCACACTCCTTTTAACTTGAAGATGGTAAATATTCTGGTCCATTTGCATGATGTGAAAAGCTGCCACTTTAGTACAGATTTAGCAATCCACTGCAGCTGTACTACATGTTTCACCACTTCTATAAATGTATTAGATTAATTTATTCAGGTACTCTATAAGAAGAATCTAAGGCTTTTCACTGGATCAAAAAACAGTGAATAAAAAATTTGGTGGACTTGAGTGAATTACAATTCACTCTGCTAGCAGTTATTCATTCTGAGGACCAAACTATATATCCATAGCATATTTACAGATCACTATGCTTTGCTTTTTGAGAACTGCACTAAACAGTAGCTGGCAGCTGAAGGAAAACAACCATAATTTCACAGATAAATGTTTTCATGTTCACACATAGATGCCCTTTATATCCTACTTCACTAGTAGTTAATAAGATACTGTAACTGTTAGTTTGTGTATGCTACATTGTGGATTTGAACAAGATAAAAAGCTTTCACTAAAAATATCTCATCCTTTACTTATTTTTAGTCCTAATTACGTAGCAAGTTTCTACACTAAAGCAGAATAAAATGAAATGTGTTGCTATATGATCTCTTTTGTCTTACTAGCTGTTTTAACAACATTAAAAACTATTTAATAGTGTTCTTCTAATAGTATCATATAACTATGCTACTGAATTTTCTAGAGTAGCATCTGTGATCCTGCAGCTTGCAGGACAGAAGTATATCTTCATTTCACCACGGCTGACAGTTCGTGGCTGACATCCCTGGGACTCTATCAATGCACAAACCAGTACAGGTGTTTGCATGTTCTCCACAGCCCCAGCAAGGAGGAGGTTCCCAACTCTGCTCTAAAGGAACAAATACATTGATTTACAAGATCTAAGCACAGAGGTTGGATTTGTCATCACAGAAGCTTCAGTGACCTAATGATTTTTTTGAATATTTCACTTGCAGGAGATGAAAAGCAGGAAAATTGATTTCTGCTTGGAAGTCAAATTGTGTTTACTTTATGAAGTTTTTCATGATGATGAGATTTTCTTGTGGATCTTCAAAATCTGTGTAACATCTGGCATTAGCTATATTTGTAAGACATTAACGATACAATTTTTTAAGGAACAGTGGGGTCAGTAGACTTCTCTGACAGAAGTGCTATTTCTCTGTCGATCTACAGACTGCTGGGCAAGCTCAGATCTGGGAGACAGCAGCAGGTAAGAGACCTAGAGCAGATGCAGGAATCTGGAAACAAAATTCCCAAGAAACAGAGAAGACTGTGGAGAATATGATGTAACTTCAAAATTCACCAAGCCAGACCAAATCAAGACCACTCTGCAAGAGCATGGCACATGAATCAAGAATTAGGCACAAGCACTGCTACTTCTGGTCCGATGCATCTCATTGCTTTGAGGTTTTTCCATTAAAAAAATAAGTCACCTTGACTCGTCAATCAGATTTTCTGAGTTTTCTCTTTGTCTTTTTGGAGGAGGACCCTGCAGAAGCAGCTGCAAACAGCTCAAAGGTGTCACTGACTGTGGGTCCAGCTGCAGTTTCAGAGGATGCTCAAGAGAAGTATTTTTCAAAATAAACTGGTTTAAGTATACTGCATTGAAAAAAATCCAGTAAGACTAGGAAAAGAACTGTATCTGTGAAGCACTGACTAAAGCACCAAACACAAAATCTTTTGGCACTAAAGTATCTCCTCTCAGATTTACTTGCAAGCACTTACTTCCTTTTCTGCTGTGCAATGACATTCTTACACACTACTTTAAAATGGCAATTCATTATTAAAGATGCAGGAAGCAAACATCAGCAGTCGAAGGGACAGGAGCCTGTCCTGTCTTTATACACTGCAACAAGCTACCATTTTTATGCCCTTATATATTTTGGAGTGTGTCTTTGTCCTTTCACTTTCCTTCTGTCAGAGTGTTTGAGTGCTGGAAGTTACTGTGAACCGGCTACATTGCTTCCATTTTGAATGACCAGAAGCATGTGCATCTTTACATATCCAAATGAAGCCATCTAAATGTTCACTTCTTTAACACATCATCCTCCTAATTTTATCACTTCACTGATAATCATAAATACGCATTTCTTTTCAACCGTGAGGACAGAGGAGGAG
Organism: Dryoscopus gambensis; assembly: GCA_013389985.1. Classification (NCBI taxonomy): domain Eukaryota; kingdom Metazoa; phylum Chordata; class Aves; order Passeriformes; family Malaconotidae; genus Dryoscopus; species Dryoscopus gambensis. The sequence continues at coordinate 118,129 of WEIT01038091.1, forward strand.
GATACACTGAAAGGTCCAGTCTTTGGTGAGTTGTGCTCTCACCTAGATACATTAATTGCCACGCGATATAATGAAGCAGCTCAGATGTAGCAGAAAGAACTTGTCTTGACTATTTTACTTCCTTTAGGTCTGAGAAAGAGTAATAATTACACCCACTGGACACAATCCTTCCCTCAAATCCACAACGCAGACTGCTGTACTTAGCAGGGCTCAGAAGAGGTGCTGGGTTGCCAACACGCTTATTATTTGATGCCAAGTTGACAGGGGTCAATGAAATGTGGTACAGGAAAGACACGTAACTGTGGATACAAAAAATGCTGTTAGCATGGATTTTCCTGCTGCTTTCTGTCTCGTGAGACAGTTTTCTTTCTCACAGAAGTTATCAGTAGAAGGTTTGTAAGCTATGGACACCTGTGACCTTGCTAGGGTCTGTTTATTATACCGTAGAAAAATATTTGTAAGAATGAATGTTGTAAGATTTCAGCCTATCCCCCTGAGGGGTGGCTGAGGCACTGACCAATCCTACTATGAAGCAAAAGTCTATAAGAAGAGCTGTAAATAATAAATCACTTCTGCTCCTGAACTCCTGGCTGCCTGCTCTCTCCTCTCCTCCACCGTGGAACAGACAGAAATAGCGACTACACATAACTGCATTATTTAGTTATAATATTTGTAGCCAGTATTGTGCCCATTTTAATAAAACAAATGTTTACCAATTTATAATGTGATTGACAGGCAGCAGTGTTTTGTATCAACTCTACTGTAAAAGAAGCTCTTTATCAGCACTGTGTTCTCCTTCCACTTGTGGAATAAATATTAACTTTATCTCATGGTTGTGCTTGCAGGTATCATGGCTAAGGCCTTCATGTGTATTTGAAAGGAAAGTTTATTCTTCAGCTTGCCTGCAAAAGATAAGATTCAAATCACTTTTATAACAGATAAAATCAGGAACATCTCCACCTGTCACAAAATCTAACAGTGTCAACACAATAGAAATTGAAACCATAAACAATGTTAACTTCATTGAATAAAATTTACATGTTATATTGTTATTATAAAAATATTCCTCTGTAAATGTGCACCCGGAGTAGCTTACACTGAATGGAGTGAAACTGCTGGCAAGGGTATTAAAGCTCATCAGGCATCTGGGGAGTTATTACATCTCTGGTTGATTAATTCACAGAATTGCCAAGGTTGGAAGAGAGAAATTGAGAAATTCTCTAACACAACCCTGATCCAAGCCAGACCAATGACAGCAGGTTACTGAGGATCTTGTACAGTTGGGGTTTGAGCTATTAGACTATGTCAAGAATTTCCTGCAGAAGGGAAAGCAAGAGGCCAATTGCTGGCATGGAGGAGCAGTGACCCTCTGTAGAATATAAAGTTTAATATGCAAGTTAAATAGCAAAGGTTCCCACAGAAGCTTCATGTCTTTCACTGCACATGAAGGAACATCATCATATAAAAATATGCCTCTAATCTATCAATACAGGGGTGCAGATACGGCTGTTAGAGGTTGCAGTACTACTACAGACCACTTCTTGCTTTGCTAATCATCTTATTTAACATTCTCCATTCTCAAAACCAACAACCGCAAGGGTTCCAAGCCTTCATTGCTTCAAACTCCTGTCTTTTCTTCTAAAGACAGATGATGCAGAGGACAAACAGAGATTAATTCATAACCAAGCTGAGAGTTAGATAAATTCCCTGACAAATCACCCAACTTACTTGATTCCTTCACTAAGAACTTTAGAAAAAAAATTCTACAGTAAAGGTAAGCAGAACAAAAGAGAATTTTTTTGATACTTTAGTATGCCAAACACCTCTCCTAATGGAGGAACAAGTGCCTGTGTAAGAAAATGAACATCAGTATGTGCAAAACAGTTTCTTAGCTAAAACAAATTCTGGTCAGAACAAAGTTAAATACAGAAGAATGAGAAGAATGTACTTCTTCAGTTTCTAATACTATAGTAACAAGACAAATAACTAAAAAATCCAGCAGCTAAAAAGCTCCAATTATATAAAACTGACACCTGATAAAACGCATCCCTATGGACTCCTATGCTCCGATTAGCTTCAGCTTGGCTCATGCAAGCAGCACAGTACACAGCAGTACAAATGAACCCTATGTTTTGGCATATAAAATAAAATACACCGTTATAAGAAATTTAAAGAATAGTAGCCTGGAATCATTGTATAGTGTCAGCAATATCTGATTAAAATTAATTCTTTGATAAGCTTCCATGATCTATTGCCAGGTAAATGCTCAGTCAACTATGTTTACTCTCAATACGTGTAAGCATGTGTGGCAATCAGAAAAAAATGTTAATTAGGTCAATCATGAGTACTTCTGAGGAAGCTACAGTTTCTTGGAAACTAATTTCTGAATGTCTGTCTGAATTTAAATTTTGTGAAAATAACTGAAGTTGTATGTCTTGGTAATTACTTGCTGGGCAAGAACACTTCCATGCAGCAGCACACTCCGGGGCTGACCAGCTGGAAAGCAGCTTTGCAGAGGATGACTTGGCGATACTGGTGGACATCAAACTGACCATGAGCCAGCAGTGTGCCTCTGTGGCGAAGAAGGCCAACAGCCTTCCGGACCATATCAGGCAGAGCACCTTCATCAAGTGGAGGGGGGTGATCCTGTGCTTTACTGACCACTGGTGAGACCAGACCTGGAGTGCTGTGTCCAGTTCCAGGCTCTCCAGTGCAAGAGAGACATGGACATCATGGAGATAAACCCTGTGAAGGGCCACAAAGATGACTGAAGGACTTGATCACCTCTCAAGGGGAGAAGCTGAGGGCCGGGACCGTTCAGCCTGGAGAAGGCTCAGGGAGAAACTTACCACTGTATATAAATATCTGATGGGAGAGAGTAAAGACGATTGAGCCAGACTCTTCTGAGTGGTGCCCTATGTCCAGATATGAGGCAATGGGCACAAACTGAAATCCTGGAAAATCCATTTAAACGTAAGAAAAACCTTGGAGACATTCAGAACCTGATTGTACATGGCTCGGAGCATTCTGATCTGGCTGAGCCTGCTCTGAGCAGGCAAGTTGGACTCCATGATCTCCAGAAGTCCTTCCCAACCTCAGTTTTAATGTGATTCTGTAATCTTTGTGCAGCTGATACACAGATGTACAGATAGAAGAAAATGTATTTTCTTAGTATGTTTTCTGTAACAAGCTTTTTAATCAGACCTTAAATCTTAAGATTTAATATGCTTTAGAACTGTATTAGGATTAAAAGCACAGTTAGCAGTAGAAGCTCTTTTGTATAACTTGTTCTACGATCTTCTTCTGAGCTTTGACTGAATATTCTAAAAGGCATCACAAATTATGCTCTCAGGGGCCCACTAAAGTACACATTTTCACTTTTATTTTTCAAATTTATTACTATACAGTACCATCACCCATTCTAATGAAGAGGGCAATGCAATTACTCATAATCCTCACCACGCTTATATACATCACAGCAACGTACAACTTCAATAAATAAATGAATTCTCTTTATTTGTCATTCTGCAATAAAATACTCAAGTTAAAAAAGTTGACTGCAAAAAATACTAACTCTCATCTTCTGTGTTTTGTCTCATAGAGGAAGAAATAGCATCATCTGACAAGCTGAATTCCACAAACTGTTGTTTTCTGTTTTCACCATAAAATAATGATAGAAATTATAATTTAAATTGCAGTTGAAGGTTTAGTTGTCAAGAAAAACAAGAATAGTGTTTCTATTTAATGAGACACAGGAGAGCTAATCTAAATGCCACAATTTTCAGGACAAAAGAGGAACAGTTGATCGCTATGAGATAGATAAAACACTCCTGTATTCTTACTGAAATCAAATGTAAAAGATGCAAAAAATACAGACACAGGCAATCTACTCACACAGAGCAGAGACCCTATTGCCAACAACATGGACTGAACAGAATGGAAGTACAATGCAATAAGCTTGAAGCTCCGGAGCTAAGGGCAGAGGGGATCTTCACTTTGTGGTCACAGACACATTAGAAGTGCTGATAGCCATGATGTTTTTTAAAGAGCAGTTGTTTACAAAGAAATATTGCAATTAGAGAGACATCAAATAGTGCTAGGAAATGCAGAGGTAATGACCTTGCTTCACAAGCAAATAACCCAAGGAAGAAAAAGGGGTGGGGGGAGGGGGGGAGGAAGAGGGAATTAACAAGACTCCTCTTTAATTAATAGTCAGACATTGACTCAAGTTCAGACTTGGTGACATCCATGCAACAGGAGTTAATCACACAAGAAACGAATTCGTACTCTTGGAACATAACAAGCAGCTTAAATGCAGTGTTTCATGTAGCAGGAAGATGAAAATAAAACAAATAAGCCTGGTCTAACTGAGCATGGAGACAAAAAGGAGCAGAACACACACTTTGTTTTCACTGAAAATAGTCTTGATACATAATTTGGTTTCTGTATTCTACCTGCTAAGTCTTGCAAATGACATTGATGACTCTGACTTTTTATGCTAATGATGCATGATGACAGACCTGAGGCTGTCCAGGGCAGGGCGTGCTGCCAGCTCTTCTTACATCTGAGCCTGCTAGGGCTGCATCCAGGCTGCAAGCCTAGGAAACAGCTAAGCTTCAATGCTCACTGCATTCTGAGAAGACAGCTACAAAACCTGTCTCACTATTTTTGATTTCCAATATTTTTCAGGGTACTCAGTTTTGCCATTCTTGACAGTCTTGTGTTTATTCCAGAAACTGAGGAGTACGCCCAGAAAACCCTTTTGGCATTTGGGATAAATAGCATTGTTTGGATTTGCAGGATAATCTTTGTCAGTGTGTCAGATGATCTTTACTACAGTCACTATGCTTCTAGTAAATAGGTGCAGAAAACAACTACAAAGTTCACTGACCTCATTTATAAATTCTACCTTTTTTCTTACAAAAAAGATTCACAGCTGAGGTCTCAAGGGCTTTGGGTTGGGTTTTTTGTTTGGTTTTTTCCAGAGGGCTGTGCACTCTAGCTGGACTGCAGATGTCACAGACAGGACTGGATTGTGCCCACTGGGTAAAGCAGACTTTGGCTCTGCATGATTTCTGAACACTACAGAAGGAAAACAAACAAAACAGAGACAACTCTCAGGTCTCTATGGTCAATCTACCTTTCTCAGCTCAAGCAGAAGTTTAAGTGTTTCATGGTGCCTGGAGTTAAACCCAGTCAAGCTGTGCATGTGCAACCAGGAGCACTGAGGCGTGGGCAGCAGGCACAGACAGTGGCAGGGAGCTACGGAACTGCTGCACTGACACTTCAAAGTGCGGGACTTCCTTCATAGAAGTGGTATTTCAGACAGATACCCCAAAGAAGGTGGGAACAAGAGAGTTTGTAACGTACCTATGACAAAGAATTGGTCTTGTCATTTGAGGCGGAGAAACTGAGCAGCAGACCTCGTTGCGGCTGACGTGTGATCGAAAAAACTCAGAAGGGAATTACTGGGATCCCAGAATCAATGCCAGAGTAGCCCTTTAAAAAGCCACTAGAATTTGTCTAGCAATTAAATTACCTAAACAGAACTTGGGATCAGAAGACCTGTGGGACAAAAAGGCATGGGAAAAAATCTACAATAAACACTGCACTACACCTGATGGTGCTAGACAAGACATCTATATTCTTCAAACACCAGTCACTGTCTTTGAAGAAAAAGATGCCTTACCTAGAGCTATACCTGTTTGAAGAAGGGTTGAAGAGTGACACAAACTTGCCTGCTCTTACACCCTGCACAGGACTAAACCATCAATGCTGCTGGCTCCAAAGGAGTGATGAATGAGCCAACGAAGTACCATATGAGCTTAAGGTGATCTAGGGCTCACAAGCCAAAATGGCAGCTGAAATAATGCCTAGTGCTCAAAGTAAATGCATAGCTAATGTAAAATAAGTGTAGTTTCAGAGTTAATTAGTGATCAAACATTCTGTAAGCTGACTAGTCAAATATACATACAGATAAATAGATAATTGGAAATTACTCAATTTATAGCTTTTACCAACAAAAACATGTATGAATTAAGAGGATAATAACATGCCTCATTCTTGGTCTTGCTCAGCTTTGGAGAGGCAAGGAACAGGCAACTGAGGAACATCCTGGCAGAACACAGCACATTCATAAGAGTCCAAATGACCTATAGTTTTATGGTGATTTATGCTGCTTACCACAGGGCAACAGCTTAAATGGAGAGCCTCACTCAGTGCTCTGGCAAACAAGCAAGGAAGTAGGTAGCTCTGGTTCTCCAGAAGGGAAATAAGGACAGCTAAATATGCAACCTGGCCTCTGTAAGGCTAAATACAAGAAGGAATTTGAAAGAAATATTTGGGTGTCCTAACCAGGGAAAACCTGGAGGACATGGACTAGGCCAAAGCTAAGGCAACTGTGCAATACTCTCATCTTCAAGAGACATTATGGATATGGCACAGAAATGCTGTATTAGTGAAAAAGCACACCAGTATCAGGACTGGAGGCACCATCCCTGCCTTAGTGAGATGCACACTTCAGCTATTTGTTAGAAGTTAGGTTTTATGTTCAGTTTGGTCTCAAGCTGTGCCAAGGCAGGTTTAGATTGGATATTAGGAAAAATTTCTTCCTGGAAAGGATTGTTAGGCATTGAAACAGGCTGCCCAGGGAAGTGGCAGCCTGAAGGTATTTAAAAGATGTGTAAGAGTGGCACACAGGGACAGAGTTTAGTGGTGAGCCTGTCAGTGTTAGGTTTAGGGTTGGTCTCAATGATCTTAAAGGTCTTTCTCAACCTAAATGATTCTATGATTCAGTGTTTGGCACACTGCTGCAGGGCGCTATGGCTTTTAGGTATCCTCATGATGTTGTATCTTGTGGGAAAAAAAATCAAGTAATAGCATTTGTTTGCTAGTCCTGCCCCATGCTTCTGTTCATGGCACATACTCACATTCTCCTTTGGGCAAGATAGTTTATCTTTGGCATACCTAAATTTTCAGCCAGAAACACAAAAGCCATTTGTTTGCACAAAAACCATTCAGGAAGAACTCTAGAACAGTTGTAATAGCTGTCCAAGACTCTGAGAATCTCTGATGAGACCTAAGAGTTCTGACCAAAGATGAACAAATACCAGAACACCACATGAGAGAAACAGCAAGCACAGAAACAAAGTTCAAAGACGCGTATAAATAATCACTATCATGTTTGCTACCCAAATTAAAAGGAGTATGAAAACACACAGAATGGTCAATAAGGATTCTGTGCCCTGCTCGCATCCATGGCCCTGATGGTGCAGCTGTGCAGCACACGTGAGTGTAAATCCCAATAAAGAATGCAAAAAACAGTAGGAGTTTATTCACTGAGCTTCCAGACCTGAGGCAACATCTTAGGAAGCAAACTGAGCACCAGCCAATATTTCTGAGGATACACACTGACAAAATTTCCTTACAAGAGATAGAGCCAGAGACAAAACTGAACATTACATAGAATATGTTCTTGCAAACCCCTACATTTTCATAAATTCAAATGGTAACACAGTCTCTTTTTCCCAGGTACAACAGTGTCATGGTTTACCAACCAACACAAACAGGCTTTTGTTCCTCACAAGCCAGTGGTAGCTGAAACTCACCAGGAGTCATCAGTTGCTACTTTAACACAAGTTTGACAATCATGCCCTACAAGGATCCCAGAGCAACACACAGGCCATTTTCTCAACTAGCAAAGTATCATTTGCAAATTAAACACAAACTTAGAACTGAAATTTGGTCATTGCAGCCACATTCTCCAAAGCATTTGAAGAAGTGCAGTGGAGCAAAGTCCAGAGCTGGATTATGTTAATCCGATTTAAAAGAAAAAAAAAGCCTGTCCAGTCTAAGATAGAAGGCAGACTTATTGCTGAGGCAAGATCCTGCATAAAGCAATTAAGGCTTTTACTAAGGGATGGCTGGGACAGTGTAATTCCAGCTCTTTTATCAGTTTCAAGCCTATGAGCACTTTATGGAGTTTTGTTCAAAGCCAACAAGAGAGTGATTTCTGAGGCGCTAGAGAAATATCTCAGGAATATATGATGGTTATTTATAGAATGACGGAAACCGTAGGAGAGCTAGAAAGTACATGGTTTAAGAAAAAATAATTTAAAGTATTAAGTTTAATATATAACCTTACAAACAGTAGCATGAAAAAAGTTCTAGAAGCTTGTCACATGCAAAAACTAGAAAAGCAAGTCAAGGAGAAGAATAGAAGATCTGCAAAAATGTGCTCACAAATTTGATTGCAACATCTGGAACAAAACAGTTCATAGATTTTTTAGCCTTGTTACAGTAAGACAATGGTACCATACTTGCTTATACATACCAACTTTCCTGTTAGTAGCCCTGGTGAAATTGCCACAGTATCTTCTGACATTCCTCCTTGTTTAGAGGCCATGAATTTATGTAGTTTGAACTGAAACATTACATTCATGTAATGCCTATTTGCATTATTCACAAGTGAACAGTAGAAAATATTATCAAAGAAATGCTGAAAAACATCTACGAAAAAGACTCTGATCCAACATACAGCAACAAGCCAGAACCAGTGCATCCCCGGTTGCCAACGCCTGACATTTTTTAGACTAGAATGGTGAAAACAAGAATACCTGCACTGGTGAGGACTTATACCAGAAAGGCTTAATGGTTGTATAGAAAGATAGGCAATGAGAAAAAAAAAGCAGAGTAAGATTTGTGGTCACAAGAGTGGCTGCCACTTCCCAACAGCTCTGTGCAAGCCAGCACTTGAGGCACAGGCTGCCAAGAGCAGGGGCCTCCCCACCAGCAGCCCCGCACTCACACAAAATTGTAACCTCCCCTAGGCACACCTGGGAGGAACAGGTGGCATCTTCCCAAAAGCCCAGCAAGGAGGAAAAAGGATTTTTTTGCTCAAGGAGATCTCAGAAGAAGAATAGATGTTGCTGTAGCAGAGGCCAAGAGCAGAACATGGCTCCACCAGCACAGCTGTGTTGCCCTGAACTGCCAGAGCATAGCACTGCTGATGGCTGGGAAGAGACTCAGAGACCCCCGAGTAACTCAGCACTCCCAACTAACTTAATTCACACGCTGGAAATAGGCGCTCAAAAATTTTACACTGATTATTAACATCTAGTATTTTTAGATTTGCCAGAAACAGAGGCTCCAGCTTGAACCATGTACAGTAACTGCGAGTATGAACAGAGGTCTCAGTGTACACACAAAGGAGTCAGGACTCAAGAACATCCAAAACTTGTCCTGTACTGTAATGCTCTACAGTAGAAAAACAATTTTAATTTTTAATACAATTTTTTTGGTCGTGAATATTAATTGAAGATATTACAGATTAGTTTTAAAAAGAATAGCTTAATACTTACAACTGAATTAATACTGAAACGTTCTACAGGGCCTACTGTGTATGTATTGCCAAGCTTCAAGCAGTCAAGTAAGCATTGTCTTGGCCTTTCCAGCTCAGATAATGGATCCAATATACTGCATGTAAAATTCTTAGAGCACCTCAGGACTCTTTCAGAAAAGCATCTATGAGGATAACTCACCAATGTACAGAGAGGTACGATGCTGAATGAGCTTCATCCCTGTGTATGTTACAGCAGAACAACACAGCATTTTATGTCACCAGTGGTTGGTTACCACTGATCAGATACTCAATTTTTCAAGAACATAATGGCAATTTTTTGCCTTCATGGAAATCCAGAAAAGAGCAACTCATATGTGAGCATATTTGGTCCAGGGTCTGGTTTCCCCAGTACTTACGATCTACATCAGAGTAAGTGATCAGGAATAATGAATGTCAAAGCAGCTGGTACACTCCAACAGTACCACTATATGTCATTTCAGTTTATAAATATGCTTAAAATCTTAATAGATCTATACTAAAAAGAATGCTTAATTTAATTTTTATTGCGTGTTTGTAAAATAAAGGCCAAATATTGGACTAACCACTAAATTTTACAGCTTGATCAGTTGTACAACACAGACCACTACATTTTTCTACTGAAACTCCTGCCACTTGTAGTAGTACTTAACCACAGAATCTTCCAAGAGAGGAATCAGTCTTGAACTGAAAGCAGCACAAAAAAAATCTCATTTCTCCTCCAATCTATTTGGATTTTTCAATAGCTAAGCACCCTTCTGAGAAAAACGTATGCCAGATTGCTCATTTGAATTTCTCTGGTTTTGGCTTCCAGCTACCAGATCTGATTAAACCTCAGTCCAATAGATTAAAGAGTCTTTTGTGACTACTTTTCCTCTCCCTGCTTGTTTATACAACACAGAAGAAGTCATCTCTCAATCTTCTTGTGGATCTAAAAACCAGATTAGCTTTCACAGTATCAAGCATTTTCCCAGCCCTCAAATAGTTTCTGAACCACAACCATCTATTGTACACCTCCTTTAAAAATGCATCTCAAGAACAGGACATAATGCATTCATACGAGTTTCGAAGATGTTGTCTCCTGTTGTAAAATTAATTCCCTACTGATTAACCTCCTATTCTCTATAACATTTTGTCTGTAAATAGTCCCTAGTTATAATTTGCCTTTTGCCTGCATTCAAATGCGTCTCTTTGACAAAGCCCAAGTTTCCAAACAATAACAACAGGGACATGGACAAGGCAGAGATGTTTAATGCTTTCCTCTGTCTGCAACACTGACGATGGGCTGAGAGTCCTAGTGCCCTGAGCTGGAGAACTGTGGCTGTGACAGTGAAAAACTCCCAATTGACCTGAACTTCTACAGGATCTGCTGTTCCAGCTGCATCCCTCTAAGTCTATGGGGCCTGATGGGATTCATCCAAGAACACTCAGCTGGATGATTCATCACAAGGCCTCTTGAAATGTTTTTTGAACAGTCTTGGGAATCTGGAGAGGTCCCAGTTGATTGGAAGTTGGCTAATGTTGTCCCAATGTCCCAAAAAAGATGACCCTAGGAACTACAGGCCTATTAGTATCTCTTCAGTGACTGGTAAAATTCAGACGATTATTCTGGGAGTTATTGAAAGACACCTCTAGGACAACACAGTTATCAGTCACAGCCAACATGACCTCACAAGGGGAAAATCCTGCTTGTCAAACTTAATTTCCTTTTATGACAAGGTAACCCACCTAGTTGGTCAAGGAAACCCAGTTGATATAATCTCTCTTTGATTTCAGCAAAGTGCTTGATACTATCTCTCACAGTGTCCTTCTGCACAAGGTGTCCAGCTCCCAGCTGGATAAACACATCATGGATGGGTGAGCAGCTGGCTCATGGGTCAGGTGCAAAGGTTTACAGTAAATGCGTTGCATCAGCTGACTGGTCAATAGAGGGGTTTTGTAGGGCTCCACCCTCAGCCCAGTTCTCTTCAAGATCTTCATAATGACTTGGACAAAGGACTTAAAGTAATATTAAGTAAGTTTGCCAGAGATACCAAATTGTGAGGAGCTGTTGACTCCCTCAAAGGTAGAGAGGCCCTGCAGAGAGACCTTGACAAATCAGAGGGCTGAGCAACCACCAATGATATGACATTTAAGAAAGACAACTGCCAGAACCTGCACCTGGGATGGAGCAACCCTGGATGTACAGACAGACTAAGGAATGAGAGACTGGGGAGCAATGCTGTGGAAAGGGACCTGGGGGTCCTGGCCCATGGCAAGTTGAACAGGAGTCAGCAGTGCCCTGGCAGCCAGGAGGGCCAAGCGTGTCCTGGGGAGCATCAGGCACAGCATCGCCAGCCGGGCAAGGGAGGGGATTGTCCCACTCTGCTCTGCACTGAGGCTGCCTCACCTCAAGTCCTGCATGCAATTTTGGGCACCACAATATAGGAAAGACATTAAAGTATTATAGGGTCTCCAGAAGAGGGCCATGAGGATGGTGAATGGCCTTGAGGGGAACCCATATGAGGAGCAGCTGAGATCACTTGGGCTGTTCAGCCTGGAGAAGAGGAGACCTCACTGCAGTCGCAACTTCCTTGGGAGGGGAAGAGGAGGGGCAGGCACTGATCTCTTCTCTGTGGTGACTGGTGACCAGTGACAGGACCCAAGCGAATGGCCTGAGTTTGTGTCAGGGAGGTTTAGGCTGGACATTAGGAAAACCTTCTTCACCCGGAGGGTGGCTGGGCACTGGAACAGGCTCTCCAGGCCAGTGGTCAATGGCACCAAGCCTGACAGAGTTCAAGAAGTGTTTGGACAATGGTGTCAGGCTCATGGTGGGATTCCTGATGCTGTGCTGTGTGGAGCAGGAGTTGGACTTGGATGATCCTTGTGGATCCCTTCCAAGTCATGATATTCTGTGATTCTAGTAAAGAATACTTTTCTTTACTATACTTTCTGAAACAGAATTTATTATTTTGCCAAGCTTTGTTATCCACAAATTTTGTGAGTAATCATTTTGTGCTTGGTTGTTCATTGCAACTGAAAATGCTGAATAGTATCAGGCTTACTCCTCATCTTTCACAGTAGCCCACCAGAAGCCTCCTCTCCGGTCATGATTCTTCACTGACAATCAGTGTATGTGATCTGCAAATCTCTTCTTCCACTGTGATCAGCCCGTCTGTGAGTCACATACTTCACTCCCTCATCACGCTCCTCCACAAATAGCAGTAACTCAAGTATTGCAGTGTAATGCCTGGTTTCTCTTTTATGCCGTAATCCCACCCACCAGAGATACCTTGTTCCACTGACCAGTTCCATCCTTCCCACATAATGAGAAAAAACCAGTCTGTAGAGCTATTATTACTTGTATCGCAAATGCATGCACAATGCACACCTGCCTGGAAGGTATTGCAACACAGCACAAAGTTTTGCTACCCAAGGGAGGTCCTGGACTTGGATAATATCTTGGAAAGGACAGGTTCCAGTTCCAGCTCTGAAGCCCTTCTGCTATCGTGTTTACCAGATGTGCAAAACCAGCCCTTTCTCACAATATCTGCCAGGGTGCTCTTGCATGCCATCAAAAGACATCTGAGAGGTCTTGTGATACCTGTGGATCATTACAAAGTGCCTTCCAACCCACTGCTGGTTTTTTTCTAATCATGATAACAATGTAATTGAACATTAAAACACCAGATAATTTCTTTATTGTCTCTTTGAACTTTCCTAGCCAAATTCAGTCTGCTATGATACAGCAGGATGTTTGCTACTTAAGGTGATTAAAAACCCAGCCCATGGAATTGTAAAGCTGTGTCTACAACATTTTTATATAAATTAAATATTAATAGGAATATGGATGAGAATATTTTCCAGGATCCCAGTGCTCTAATAATCTTAAATACATTATATGCTGCTGATTTTTTTGCTCTAAGATAATGTTTATTAGTCCCACTTCTACATGGTGTTCCACCAAGATTAATTCTGCATCATGTTTTTTAACAGTTGTGCTACATTTTACTAGTTTATACATAAGAAAGTAGATATTTTATTCAGAAATATGAAACTGAACCATTATACTGTCTAGTTAAGGCTAGTTATTGCTTGAGAATGGCAGGGATACAAAAGAGCTAAATAGGATTTTAATAATGCAGGGTTTATTGAGAAAAAAGCCACAGAACAACAGAATGTGACTCATTTAATCTAGAACTGCAAAAATGAGAATTTCATCTTGAAGGTGCATTATGCAAGAATGCTATTTGGAATTTACTGTCTGAAGCCCTGTTTTGTTGTATACCATAAAAATAAGTAAACAAAGTAGCAAAGGTTAGCGGCAGACAAGAAGCATGAATTATACTCATGAAATGAATTAATTAGGTTAAGGCATGCTAACAAGAAAACAGATATTTCCATGACTGGTCTAATTAGTGAAACTTCATTCCTTATGAACTCCTACTGTACGTGCAGACACTTTTTCAGCAAGCCCAGCTTCTTCCCTCCCTAACCTGCATCCCTCAGCCTTTCACTCTGTCCCCAGCCCTTAAAACCCTTGTTTCTCTGCCACCTTCTCCAGCAGCCAGGCCCAAGGCACAGTGTGGGAGCCACCAGCACAGTGTGGGAGCCACCAGCACAGTGTGCCTACTGACCACCCAAGGCACACCAGGCAACGAAGGACCTGCTGGTGCTGCAGGTTTCAGCCTTTGCTCTGTGGGAGTAAGCATAAGGTCTGTTTTCTGCCCCAAGACTGTTTTTCACAAAGCTTTGTAAGACTCAGTGCATACAACCTCAGGTGCTAAAATATGCCACTTCTAGGGAAGAGATAGGCAAATAGTTGGAATAGTTATAGAAAGTCCTGTCAGTCAAGTTAAAGCAGTAAAAACCCAAACAATCCAACAAAGCAGTATCAGACCAACACTGTGGACACTGCATTTCTGCGATAGTAACATCTGCCTTGAAAAGTTTTTCCTCCTTTTGTTTCATGTGAGATAACAACGACTACAGAGATCACTATGGACCACATCCAGTGGCAAAATTCAACAGTGAATACATCTGTTGGAAGCCGTTTCACTCTTACCTGCCACAAGAAAAAAGAATAATTCAGTAGTAAGTAAATCCTCCACTTCTTTTTCAGTGTTCAACCAACATAACCACGAGGGCCTGACTCATTTCAAAAAACAGGCCGGTTCACCACTACAGCCCATGCTCATCTCACTTTGCTTGCCAATTTAAGCTGAGTTACACAGTAATTACTTCTCCACAACAAAACTCTCTGCAGTGCTTCATCCCCAGGGTCCCATTTCATGGAACCATTGGGTAGTGGTGTATAGGCACTATGGAGCTATTACCTATTGGCACTACAGCCTGTGAAATACTGGCCATGGGATTATCCAGCTGTACAGGTTCCAACTGCCAAGGTACCTTTTGCCTCTTTCTGCACCACATTCCCACAAGATCATCTGTATCATCTTTCCCAGCCCTAGCTGACCTAGGGGAGATCATATATGCCATGTGTTGTGGTTAAGAATGGTATTCCCAAATTTAGTGCTCCCACTGGAACACCCTAGACCACATGCTGCTTGCTGACTTCTCCTCACCTTCCCCCGTAGCAGGATGAAGAGAAGAACTGAAGGCACAAAAAGGTAAAGATCACAGGATAAGAACAATTTAGCAGAAACAGCAACGAAATAAGAAAAGAAACAGTTACAACAAACAATACTAATCACAGAGTGTACAAGCTAGGCAAACGATTCACATGCGAGTGCTCCCCATGCTCACACCCACCCTCCACAGGGTGTGAGGCGATATCCAATAACCCTGGGGTCCTGGCTGTGCCCCTCCTGCCTGATGCTAACTATAACCCTGTCCTGGCTGGAACAGGACAGCATGTCTCCACCACTGATGCTTCCAGAAGCAAACTGACATCTTCTTTGGGTTCTCTGCTAGCATGAGTCGCCTCTTTGGTTAGATGCTGAACCACAACCCAGAGAATCACAGAGTCGTTGAACTGTTTAGTGTGGAAAAGACCCTTAAGATCATCAAGTCCAACCATAAACCTAACGCTGCTAAAAGAGCCACTAAACCATGTCCCTCACTAAAACATGCCTCTGAACACCTGCACACTACCCACACTGCTTTTCTCCTCCATTGTTTACCACCTCCAAAACCTGTAGGAAGGTCCACTACTTGCTCCAACTGTACCAGACGGCAAAACACAGCATATAAAATAATATAATATAATCTTAGCACAGCATTTAGATGAAATGCGGAATGGCATCATAGTGTTAACATCTTGTTCTCCCACTAACACTCCCATTCCACCATCACTGCTTACAAAAAAGTGTGGATTATGTCATTGTCATGTTTCCCATACCTGAAACATTACCTTCCCCCTACCTTCTCATTGTCCTCACTTTCCCACTCTCCTCTGTTTCTCTTAGTAATACAAGAAATGGAGATTCCCACAAACTAGAGACCCCATTCCTGGGTTTCCTTTTCCTAAAATATCTGAAAGCTATCCTATGTATACACACATATATGCATACACTGGTCTGTATGTATGTAATTTTGTTTAATTCTTATGCTTTAGTCCAGAATTAAGGATTCTGTATTAATCCTGACACGAAGATGACAGAAGTTCACACAATATTAAAAATAATGAGATAACCTGTTGGGGCTCTCCCCCGCCACTTCCCCTGGCGGGAGGGGGCCCTGGGGTGGAAACATAGCCTGGTCACGAGGTTTTCCCCTGCTCCCTGGTCACATGTACCCAAGTGCTGTTCCCCACTGGTCATTTGCATTCCCCCCACCCCGAGAACTTCTGGTTCTCACATGATTCTTCAGTCTGTGTGCAGATCATGCAGCCACGCAAGCTGGGAATAAACCATCTATGAAACACCTATGAAGAGACCTTCTCCTTATTCTTTCCTGCTGGAATAACTGTTTCTAGGAAGGTTGCAGAGAATGCACTGCAACAATAACCTGTTCATAAAATACAGGGCTTGAAAAAGGACATAGAGAGTCTTCAGTTACAGAAATATACTGAAAGGTGCAGCATCAGCAGCCCCTTTAAGCCTAAAAGGTTAAATATGAAACATCATTATTTCTTGAGTTATTTTGAAAAATTCATTGTTAAGGAAATGTTCACAGCTCTTCAGCTAGATTTCTTAAATTAAGCTCATTTCCATGCCCCCGTCCTTCCACCTCCATAAACATCAGCTTGTTACTTTAAAAATACACAGTGAATAAGAAAGAGGCAATTAAGGATGAGGCACTGTAGAAATTGACTGTGACAGGTGTTCAAAGAATGAATCAGTGCATGACTTCCCTATTCTTTTACTCTTCCTTAAGCTTCTGCTTTTGACTTCTTTTCTGATTTTCCCTTGATGCTTGGCCCTAACAAAACCTCTGAGATCTCCTTAGGAAGTGAGGAGCTACAGGAAAATTTTAAAAAGCTACAAAACCCCCAAGTGTTTCCAGTGACTCCTACCTGGCTTTGGTTAGCCTTCATGCTCCAGTGCTACTCAAAGCACCTCATTTGTTGAGAACTACAGCATTAGACTTTATCATTATCATTAATAGCTACATTTACACAATATTGGTTTTCCCATTTAACTCAGAAAAATCACAAGTTCCTTGCTGGCAATTGGTTCTTCCCCCAGGCAGGACACAGGCTAGCTGCAGAAGGGAACCAGTGCCTGTCATGAGTATTTGTGATGTCTGCAGTAAGCCATTTGTCAACTCTGTAAGAACTGTGGATTAAATTAGATCTGCCAAAATTTTCTAACAAATTTCTATTAGCATCACATTTTTCCTAACAGCATAATTGCTGTGAATGTGTATAATAAAACATATATCTAACTTGACTCAGTCTTTCGCATGGCACACTCTGGGACTGAGATATTCAGTACCAAAAAGACCACAATATCACAAATGTAGGGAAGGAATGGTCAGGATATCTGGGTGGAAAACAAAAGATAGATTCCTAGAGAAAGTAATTCTAGATTAACATACTAAATAGGTTTTTTCCCTCTTTGTGTTACACAAAGAAATACAGAATTATTCAGAAGGCCATCCAGTGCTCACATCAGGCTTAACAGTGAATCCAGACCAGGTTGCTCAGCGCTTTATCCAGCTGGGTCTTGAAAACCTCCAAGTATGGAAATTCATAACCTCATAAGCAACCAGCAACCTGACACTGAAAATTCTTTCCTTGTATAACACTGACCCCAGTATTAATTCATATTGTACACAGCTGAAATCTCCTATTTCAATTTGTCATTGTTTTTTGTTCTCCCACTATACACTGCTGTAAAGAACATGGCTCCACCTCCACTGTTGGATAGCTCATGTTAGGTCCCTCCAATGCTATATTTTCTTCATGCTGAACAAACCCTATTACCTCAACCTCTCATTGCAGGACAAGTGCTCCAAGCGCTGATCATTTTGATGGCCTTTCACTGAACTCATCCAAGTTCACTGATGTTTGGACACATCATTGCAGATACGGTCTGAGTAAAGGAGAATAATCACTTCCTTCAGCCTTCAGGCTACTGACCCATTGATACAGTCCAGACTGCTGCTATCTTTCAGTGCTTTGTGATGATCAAGGATGAGGATGTAGTGCATTCTTGGTTTCTTATTCAATTTTGTCCTGTTTGCTGACCCTGTCAGCACAGGTGCCAAGTAACACCGAACAGCTGAATGAGCAAAGCAGAAGACTTTCTGCCCAATTTTGCAGCCTATCCTCACTTAATATGAATGGAAGATTAACTGTTCTGTCAGGATAGCTGCTTCCTCACATCATGTAAAATCATACAAACAACCTGTTAGGATAGCAGAACTGCAGTGACAACATGAGCCACCCACAGTCTTAGGCTTTTTATCTATCTGAGCTATAGATTACAAAGCATCCAAGCAAAGTCACCAACTCCCTCTCTTCTCTACTGCTCTAGTTGTTTTACTTTTTGCATTGGAAATGGTTCATCCCAGAAAATACCATGGGGGTGTGAGATTTTCTTGATCAATTTCAATGCAAAGATGTGGCCAGACATAGCATTTTATAATTAGAGTTTACTAGCCTAAGTGTACACTTGTAACCAGGGACACAAATAAAGGGAGCTGCAAGAAGGGACTCTGTTTTAATGGGAAAACAGGGGTTTCCATGCGAAATGTGACAACTCGATAATGCATCATGAAACACAAGATATTTTTAGTTCTCCTTCAGTTCATGAGCATAATATCAAACCTCCTCTAACATGGCAACACAGTAATGAAACTAAGATAAAAAGATGAGTGAGTGTACTTCATTCGGTATGTCCAAGTATCAATATACTACTTATCTCTTGGCTTGACTAAAAATACTTACAGAATATATCAGTGGTTTTTTTCATTAAAGTTTAAAGAGGGAAAAGTATTAGGATTTTATCCAGCATACATAGAAAAGGCTTCAATTTTTAAGGGGACTGTAAGAGTGGGAATTGAAGTTGGGCCTCTAAATCTTAGATCTCTGAGTCACACGTGAATGCACTGCTAACCCCATGGAACCCAGAATGTGCCTCACATTTTTGCTGGCAGGTACTGATGCTTGTGAGTGTGTAGCCTGTCTTCTATGATTGCCTGAAGAAAACAAAGTACATATACCATAGTCTATTGTTTTACCCACCATTGCTGTGTCTAAACACTTCAAAAGCATCTATGAACACTTCAGAGGGAAACTTTTGAACATGCTATGAACACTTCTGTATTTTTTATATTCAAGGAAAATACATTCACCTCCTGTGAAATGGGATTCTTGCACAATTTTACAGTTGATGTATATATATTTTTCATCAAATCCTGTCAGCATTCATAGCTCTCAACTCAGATTAGTAGTATATAATTTGAGCAGGAAAATTGAGAAATACACAGTGGGTTTAAAATCAGAAATGGCACTTGTTTATGATATTTGCAGCTCTTCCTTTTAAGTACCCACACAGATTGCACATACTCCCACAGAGATGGAAATTAATATGTGAAATACCTGTGCAGCTTGAGTGTCACAGTTCCATAAACAGTAGCAAAGCCCAGAAGACGAACCCATCTTAGGAGAACACAGCGAAATATACTTGGCTCAAAATACAAAATGACAACCTATAGAACAGAAAGATAGAGAGAGCTTCAGTACTGCTTTCATGAGAAAGTAGTTCTTCATTCAAATGCAGAATAGTTGCAAAACAGGACAGCAGACACATTTCAGCTCGTACTGCTGTAGATTCACATTTTCTAGTAAAGCATCGAGATGATCAGATCAACCAGCTGGCACAGTTCTAGGCACCAACTCCTTTTTGAAGGGAGCTGGCAAAAGCCCTGTGACAGACTGTGAAGTGACAACACTTTTAAATGCAATTCCACTGGCTTTTCTTAACTAAGTGAAAATATGTACCCAGAGAAGAGGATAGAACAGACAAGGACATTTTCCTTGAGCTTTCCTTGAGCTATTCAAGTAATATGCAGCTGGCTTAATTCTGGTTTGATAGGCTGTATTTACTAGGTTACACTTCAAAGTCACTCCTAATAAACCTAGCAAAATTATAGCTGCTCATTTTTCTCTGCCAAACTAAAAAGGATTGCACTAGCCTCTTTCTATCCAAAATACTAAATATTTATGACACACTTAACTCTTTCTTCCCCATATATTTTGCCTAAGCTTTACTAAATCTCCCTATGCATCACCACTTTCCTAAGGAAAATAACCTTTTTGTTCACCTACATATTTCTCTAATCACAACAAAAGAGGTTCTACCAGCCTTTTGCCCTGTCCACCAAGGACCATGCACAAGGACAGTACTCCATAAGCAGTAACAGAAAGCTACTTCTGTAGGTATAGTGCATATAGAAGCTTCACTATCAAGTAAAATAGCACTCTTCTCTAAAACAGGGTTGCTCAGTGAACTCAGTCACAATTTGAACCAGGAGTCCATTTCTTCTCATTCCAACAAATATTGTCCCTGGTGTCCTGAGGATTGATCCCATATTCTTTCCCCTCATCTGGTCACACCGGGAGCCTGCTGTCCCAGGGATTTGTTGGTAGGCTACCTTTACCCCACCTGTAGACCCTGCTTGCTTCAGTTAACCTAGATCCCATGTATTCGATGTGTCTGACCAGAACCTGGTAAAACAACCCGATGAACCATAGTACAAATTAATTAGGTAATCCTGGTCTAGAGAAAGCAAGCACTGAAACATTTCAGGCCATCTGTCACAGCTTCATTTACAGTCAGTACATTCTGGCAGCAGAGGTAGTATTGTGCCTACTGGCTGCCACATATTATTTTCCTAAGTAAATG
>WEIT01038092.1:0-59021 GCA_013389985.1 Dryoscopus gambensis
ATGCCTGTGGTGTTTTTGTTCTTGTTCTTTTATATCAAGTTAGTTATTCTTTTATGCTAAGGCATAAGGAGGGAGGGAATATTAAAATAACTTCATCCTCTCCAGTACCTGTAGGCCTTGGAAAAACAGGACAACTCACCTGTTACAGTGACTCCTCACTGGCTCCTCAGTTGTACAAGGAGGAAATACTACGTGCAGTTTGTAGATGATAGTGAAGTTTTCCTCCTAAAAAATATTTTTAAAAGATTGGTTTGGAAATAACAACCTAATTTTCTATGAATACTTGTTTGTTTGTTTGTTTGTTTTTGAGGGTAAAAAATCGTTAGGTTCATTTCTTAGTTATCTTATAATTTACAAGTAAGTAGTTTAACTTGTTTCTGAGCATGAAGAGTTCATGGTTTTTTAATCAGTCTGGGATTGGTTTCTGTACTTTTAAAATAGGGTGAGTCTCCCTCTTTGAGACCATTTGTTCTGATCCAGTTTATTTGGGAATAGAAAACAAACAAAACGTCTTTTAAATATCCTGCATGTAAAATAATGGACCCTAGAATTTCAGAAGGGTTTCTCCCCCTGTTTTTAAGTAGCCTGTTTAAAAGAGAAGTCTTTCATAGAAAATGTTCCAGTACTTATATGGACAATAGCTTCAGACTTTGTTTTTCCTGTTATATAAAGAAATAAGGGATTACCTTTCCCCATGTATCTACAAATAGAGTTTCCATGGTTACCTGGGTACCTGCTCCTGGGGGATATGAGCAAAAGCAGCTTAGCAATTAAATAGCTTGATTTGTCATCTGAGAGAAGGAATCGTTAGGAAAATGGTATTTGGGTAATTCACAGGCAGACTCCCAGCCACGCATATATCACTAATGTGTCATTTATACAGCGTGATTACTTTCAGCAAGGCCCACGCAAAATGAAGCCCTCATCACCAGCTTGCGTGTTTGCTTCAAGGCAGGACTGCACAATTAATCCTTTCTATTCCATCTCTCCATGATTCTGGTATTATCTCAAATTCCACGTGTCTGTTTATGTCGTAGGGACCGAAGGGATGGCTAATAAAACATCTCCAAAGTAGCACAGAGCTTGGGTGATGATGCTTTTAAATCCTGGAGCAGAAAGCACTCCTACAGGCTTGTCGTTGAGAAATTATTTGTTCTTGAACTGTATTGCTCTGCAGCTGACAGCAAAATTACCCAAATGGAGACTAGGCCTTCATATGCTAATATAATGAGGAAGTCATAATTGGCATACTGTGATGTATCCATAAAATGCCCAGGTGAACCAAAGCAGGCAAGACTTACATTTCTAATCTAAAAATCAAACAGGGAAATCACGACTGTCATATAGACATGTTTAATAGAATGAAAGTCTTCAAATTTCTTGAAAGAAATTACCTGTAAAAAATACCAAATTTCTGAAATACTAGTTAGGAGGAACTGATACAGGAAGAAAAGGAATACATTTAATTTGCCACAGGTAGAAAATATATGTGAAAGCAAAAATATTTTTATTTTTTATCTTAAGCCTTGCAAAATTTTCAACAATTGGATAATCCTCTAAGTGCTTTCTCCCATAATCTGTTCTTAACTATTTGCTCTGCAGGCAAATGACAGTTACTTTTGTGAATCAGCTAGTGGAGTGTCAGGAGTGCCATAATCTCTACCACCAGGATTGCCATAAACCTCAGGTGACAGACAAGGAAGTGAATGATCCTCGACTTGTCTGGTATTGTGCCCGCTGTACCAGGCAGATGAAGAGAATGGTAGGAGTCAGTTTTTTGTCTCGTGTGAGCACTGTTTGAATACGGCAGGCTGTTCCCACTGTGTGAGAGCATTTCCTGGGTTAGACAAGGCTTAGGAAGCACGTTGGAGAGCCATTTTTCTCGGCAGCGCTTCCCTTGCTGCAGCTGTGGTTTTTAATGTAGCATCTCCAAGAGTCTTCTGTAGTGTGCTTCTTAAACAAAGCTTTTTAAAATTCAGAAGGTGAGTGAAGAAGAGTGAAATAGGATTATTTCCTACTTGGCAAGCAGCAGGTAAAACCTTTTTCTTATTTCAGGTGATACTCAGCTTTTAGTAATAGCCCTGCAGTTTTAGTTTTCTTCTCAGCTTTAGATATGAATGGTTCTTTGCCTGTAGGACAAGAACTACAAATTTCAGTCCAGATCTTAAGTGTTAAATGTTCTTAGGGTAAAAAATAAGCTGAGGGTAGGCCATTCCAGTTTGAATTAAAAAAAAAAAAAAAAGGCAAAAAGCCTTTATTTTGAGTTATCTGCAAAACTGAACAGGATCTTATCAGAATCCCACTCATCTCATTATGAGAAAGAAACATAAGACAGTACCTTTGGGTCCATGCAACATTAATGACTTTAGTTCTGATGTTTTAAAATCACACCCTTTTATACAGCAGAAGGTGTGTTTTGAAGCTGTTCTGTGGTAACTTGGCAAGTGTTATCTGTTGAAATGGCTCTACTAAGAAACAAGAAAAGAAGGCAAAGTAAGATCCTGGCCTAGGATGTACCAGCATTGGCTGAAACACATGATTATTCTGATGATCCTGAGGCCTTCGAACTCAGAGGAGTGTTTGCCTGAGGTCAGTTCCTGCACAGGGGAGCCAGTTTAGCCATTGAGCAGTTGCCTTCAATATGACCTTTCCTTTTTTTTGTTTTGGCATGAATTCTGCCATTTTGCCTGCCCCTTCTTAGCAGGCTCTTGCAGCCTACATCCCAGTACTGCTGGACTGTGTCCTTGTCTTCTGCAAGTTCACTTGTCTTTGCCTTATTCCTGTAAAGGCCCAGTGCTTTCCTCTTCTCCAAGCATCAACACTGCCACTCTTTCCACGCTGAAATAGCAAGTTCTATTCAGGATGCTTTTTTGGCTCGACCCTGTCCCCAGTACCGTACCCAGCACTATCTCCACATCCCTTATTGCCTCATTTCTCAGGGACCATTAAACCTGAAACTGTAAACGCTAGATTGCAATCTTAAAATGCTCGTGCTTTTTGTTAACAGTCAAAACAGTCCATGTTATGTGGCCCGTAACTAATTCAGGGTGGTTTTTTCCTACCACTTACACAGGCTCAGAAGACACAAAAACCACCTCAAAAACCAGCTCCTGCAGTGGTTTCAGTTGCACCAGCTTTGAAGGACCCCTTGGTCAAGAAACCAGAAATCAAGTTAAAACCTGAGACCCCACCAGCTTTTCTGGCATTCAAGAGAACAGAAGTCAAGGTAACGTAGTTAAAATTTACCAAGGTAATGTAGTTTAAATTTACCAGAGGAAGAGTTTGTTTCACTGCATAGATAATAGGGTTTTGTTCAATTTGACCTATCTTTTCACACAAGAACCATAAGTGAAAATAGTCTGCCACACCATGTGGACTGAGTAGTACCATAATATAGTGGGTTTGCACGAAAACTGAAAGAGTGGGGAAAAAATCTCACTTCACATGTGGATGGCCCTTCCCTGGAAGTGTTCAAGACCAGGCTGGGTGGGGCTCTGAGCAACCTGGTCTAGTGGAAGGTGTCCCTGCCCATGGCAGGGGGATGGGAACTAGATGATCTTTAAAGTCCTTTCCACAACCTGAACCATTTTATGATTCTATGAATTGTATAAAATGCATTATTTGCTCTCTCTAGTCAAGTAACTTAAGTATATTTTGACACTTGGAAGGCTTCTCCTCATGGTAACAGTGGCCCTGCCAGTGCTGGATTTACACTTGGGTTCGATGATTTTGAAGGTCTTTTCTGACCTAGACAGTTCTGTGATTCCATAGTAGGGAAAGTGTTGCTGACTCTGTGAGATTTCGTTTAGGAGCTTCTTAGGTATAATCTGATCTAATGGGCGGCATCCCTGCCTATGGTTAGGAGGGTTGGAACAAGCTGATCTTTAAGGTCCCTTCCAACCCAAACTATTCTGTGATTCTCTTCCATGATTCTGTGTTGCCTCATGTTTCTGTTTTTCCAAGTTAAAATATTGTCAAAAGTTGGTCAAAGATGGTAAACCAGAAGCAATATAATAAATAACAGAATAGTCTAACAAAGCATGACTCCTTCTTAGGAAAACACAGCTTTAACTCAAAATCAGAGCAATTTTTCATGTGCTCAAAGTTATGTTTGCCATTGCTCTGCCTGGGTGCAAACCATCATGAATAATAGGATGGGTATTGCTGTAGCACTTGTGATTGACTTTTTTACCTCAGCAGGGTTATTTATGTGCCTCAACAGGTTGTAAGACCTGGGGCCTGATTTCTTCCATCATATTTACTGTTTAGAAGCTAGTCTGGATCTGTTTAGATATAGTCTGGATATACTATAAAGGGAGTATTACTTGAAGAGAGTGGCTTAGTTTTCATTTTGACTCTGCCATTCGGTGTTAACTGATTTAATTCAACGTATCATCCTCACCTGAAGCCTGGGGATTAGAGGGTTTAAGGTGTGGGAGCTTAGTGTGGATAGCACAGTGCTTTGCAGGCAAGGGAACCCAAGTTTGCAGAAAGCTTGTCTTTTGCAGTACCTGAATGGGCAGAGGCAACAGGAAAAATGTCCAGTGATTTTTTTTTTTTTTTTTTTAAATTCTATCTATGGTACAGGCTACTAAGAACCAAGAAGAAAGGAAACAGTTCAGATACTGCTACTTTGACAATAAAACTGTAATAAATGAAGTACTTAATTGCTCAGTGTCTGATTTTTGTCTGAGCATCTGTCAGCTTGTTAAAAAGTGACACCAGGTAACAACAGTAAACAAATAGAAAGGAAGGCAAGCCACCACCTTTTATATAGTTCACAAACTTGGGCTTTTATTGTTTATGGAGGGATCACGGTACTGTGTGGTAGCCTGCTGACTGTACAGAAGGAGGAGGAGAAAAGGTATTATTTGTTCTATGTGCCTGGGAGATTAAAAGTTGGCTGCACCTGGCATCCTTTCCTGTTCTTGTTAGTACTTTTCAACTGTGGTGACCAGTGATGAAATACTGTCCACTGGGTGTTCCTGGGAAAAGAACTGAAACAGAGGCTCGGTGTATTCCTGCTGTGATGTGTTACACAAATAGATGCTGCAATAATAAGAACGCTTATTTATTTTAGACCTCAGCAGCAGTTTCGGGGAACTCCGCCAGTACAAGCGTTTCCTCTTCAGCAACGAGTGGCCTTACAGGATGGGCCGCTTTTGCAGCCAAAACCTCCTCTGCCAACCCATCAACTGCCAAACTGGGATCGACGGCACAGAGTGCCAGCGGGAAACCCGCAGCTTCTTCAAATAACCAGAAACCCGTGGGTTTGTCAGGGCTGGCGACTTCAAAAACAGGACTGGGGTCAAAAATAGCTTCTGCCAACAGCAGCGCAAACGCCGTCCAGCTGAAGCCTCCCCCGCCGCTGACCCTGGGGAAGACGACGCTGAGCCGCTCGGTGAGCAGCGAGAACGNCCGCGGCCGACAGCGGCAGTCAGTCAGCGTCCCTGAAGGGCCCCACCTCGCAGGAGTCCCAGCTCAACGCCATGAAAAGGCTACAAATGGTCAAGAAGAAGGCCGCTCAGAAGAAACTCAAGAAGTAGTACGGCTGCTTGCGGATTTTGCTGGCTGTGTTCTGTGAGACAGCGGCGTCGGTGTTTTTCTTAAAGAAAATCCCCCAGGTACTGGACTGAAAGAGGTTAAATCAGGGAAGCCCAAAACCTATGTTAAACAGGAGGTCAAACTTTAATAATTCTGGTATTCCTTCTGCCTTTGCAAATCTGTGAATTGAACATGTTAGAGGAATTCATTATTACGTGCTCCTCGTTTTGTAGCTCAAAGCACTGAAACTTGAAATTGTAAAAGTTGGGTATTTTTTAATATTAAAACCCCCACATTTGTGTGGATGTTTAATAAATTGAACTTGCTGAAACTGACATTCTTAAGTGTTAATAATAAAAGGATTATTAACCTGGGAAGTCATTGCCACTTTTCTTATGCCCCATATTCCAATATTCAAAAGGCTTCAGATGTTCAGAGTTGTCAATACTGGCAGAGTTTATTATCTCAAATTATAAAGCTTGTTAGGGAAAAAATATTTTCTTTTAATTTCAAAATTTAACTGTTCAACAACAGTGAATTTAAATTTAGATTTTTGGTTTGGCAGTTTGCTAAATTGGCCTATTTTGGTTTTATACAGTGAGAAACTTCATCTAAAAAGAACAGAAGAGTCAAAACTGTCTTCAAGGTTTCTTAAAATGTAGAGAACCATCCTGTATTTTAGAAGTATCATATCCTTCAGCTCTCCATTGATACTCCTGAGCTGTTCTTCAGTTTGTGCTCCCTCTGATCATCCCAGCTGCTCCAGGTTGTGTTCAGCTAAGAACTGGCTCAAGGTGCACACTGGAAAATGACTTTGAGTCTTGCTCTCTGTGACCAGCGCATGGCGATTTCCCTCCATTCCTTCCATGATGAGGGAAGCATCTCTAAACATGGAAACATGTTGTACTGTACTGTGTTTGCATGGCCAGTTTTATTTTCTCCTTATCATACTCTGATTTGATGAGTAATAAGTCACATTAATCTTCCCAAAGCCGAGTCTTGCCCATGATGGTAATTCGTGAGTGATCTCTCACTCCTTTTATCTTGATGTACAAACCTTCCATCATATTTTCTGTCCCCTCCACCCAGCTGAGGAGGGGAGTGAGTGACAGAGCAGCTGGGGTGGGCACCTGGCATCTGTCCATGGTCAACCCACCGCACAGACTGGCATAGGTAGGTGAAAGCTACTGGTTTTCTGTATTTTAAATGTGTGTAAAGCTTGATACCTGGCAGCTATTTCCCATACCTCATTTCCCTTCTCCACAATTAAGATTTAGTCTAAGTTTCCTTAAACATCCAAAGGAATAGTTTCATTTACTCAGGATTGCCTTAGCTGCCTGGAAAATGTGCATATTTTTTCAGCTATTATTTCCTGTGGAGGGGAAAAAAAAGAAAGGTTTTATCTTTGTAATGCCTGCAGCTTCCAGGGCTATATAAAAATAACAGCATGAGGAAGAGGAATCCAGAACTTTTACGGCTTTTTGATCAGCCCATCCTTCTTCCTTTCCAGCGCAGAGGGTTTTTCATGGTAGCATAGCAGAAAAAGACACTGAAGCAGTTTCCATTAGCAAACAGAGGGTGAATTTTCTTCCTAAGTGTTAATCAGAAGACTGTTGCCTACACTAAGAAGTAGTGTGAAGATAGATTCTTTAAATGTCTGAGTGCTCCTCTGTGATGAAGTGTTCATTCCAGTAGTAAAACCTGCTCCCAGAGGAATGTTCAAGGTGCTAGCTGCCTCTATCTTGCCTCTAAACATACATAACTTTGCTTGTGGGAGTGCGGGAGCTTACATCTCAACTGTGCAGGTTACTTTAGGTACCACCAGTGGGGCGAACACAGGCAGAAAAAGAATTATCCTTATTTTAAGTGGTGGTTGCTAGTGCCGTTTGGAATACTTCTGAGACCTGACTCAAGTGTGTCCTGATGTCTTTACATCCGTAACTCTGGCATGGATTGACTGTAGGGTCCCTCCATTCAGAATGAAATAGGTGACGCTGTGCTTTTT
This sequence comes from Dryoscopus gambensis, assembly GCA_013389985.1. Taxonomy (NCBI): domain Eukaryota; kingdom Metazoa; phylum Chordata; class Aves; order Passeriformes; family Malaconotidae; genus Dryoscopus; species Dryoscopus gambensis. The sequence goes on from WEIT01038092.1 coordinate 7,550, forward strand.
GTGCGTGCCTCCCATTTCCCTCTAATAAGGGCAAGTCTGGCTGCGCTCGTTGATAGCAGTGTCTTAGCAAAATCTGCAATACAGCTGCAGTTTGTATCGGCAAAAGACTTTCTTCCACTGTAACTTTCCCAGCTTCCTAAATGAAATACAAAGTCGTCTTCTGTTGGTATAAAAATGTCAGTTAGGATTGTGATTCTTTGAAGTATTATATCAGAAAGGATTTATAGCATAGGCCAGGTCTTTTAAATCAAATGTTTAGCTTCAATATGTTAGATAGGCACTGCTGAAAAACAGAGTAGATTGAAGGGAACAGTTGCTTTCTGCTTTGATGTTATAGTTAGGATGGAATTAACAACTGTATTTTCAGGAAAGGAGACTGTTCTACATGCTTGTTTGACTGAAGTCGTGTGTCAGGTTGAGGAATGTAGTGTAGGGCAGGAAGAAGGAATGCCCGCCTGAATTTTGAGAAGCATGCCTCTTATTTAGTGAAAATAACTGGAAAATAGTCCTGTGATTTTTCTATCCCCAAACCAAATTGCTCTGTGGTTTAGTATAAAAATAGCTACCTGACTTTCCTTAAATGTTTTAGAAATCGGTGTGGTAATATTTTACTTCCACTTAAATATGATGGATTTTCATAGATGCCCAAATTCTGATACCCTCAGTAATATGAAATGATAAGTTACTCTGGTTCCATGAGTGCTCCTTCTGGCTGGACTAGGGGATCATGGTGATACCTGGGTCTAAAAGGAAAGATTTAACACAAGGCTCTGTGATTTACAAACTTTTATCTACTACAGCTCAGGGCAGACCTCAGGCTGGACACAGCAGTAAGCGCTGGTCACTATCTCAGGAGCAGCTGGGAAAGAAGAGAACTATGCTGCCATCTGGAACCTTGAAGTGTATTTTTAAACTTGTTTCATATTTTGACAGTGCTTGAAAAGTTCTAATGAACTGATCAATAAGCTAGGATGCATCCAAGAAATGCAGCATTTTATCTGAGGCAACTGTCTATTTCCTCCGCTAACTTTGCAGGCAGCTATTAGATAGCACATAAAGTTCTTTGCTTCTGGAAAACGTCACGTTTGAAAAAATAAATAAGAAGAAACATCTTTACAAAAATAGATTTTTATTATTACAATAATTTAAAAGATTTTTTTTATTACTATTTCTGAACAAACAATATTGTAATTGGAATTATCAGTAACAGATCTATAGGAACAAGGATTGTCAGGGCTGTGTTTCCTAGTGCAGGTGTTAGGTCCATTTCATCTATCTTCATTTTTAAAAGCTATCTTAAAATGACAGCAAAAGTATACTTTAGTGTGTGAAGGGGTAATTACTCAGTGAAGCTTCCAAAGATGAAAAGTCAGAAGGAATAATTCTTTAATCTGTGTTTGCATTGAAAAGCTGAACCCCTGCTCAAAGATCACAAGCACTATCCAGCCAAAGGAAAGATGGTGAAGTACAGAGGTGCCAGAGGTCAGAGCCTAGAACTCTGCTGTTCAGTGGTTTGGACATTGTCTGGGTTCCAGGTTATCAATGGCAACACGAAAAATATTCCCTGAATGGAGAAGCACTTCAGTTTGAGTGGACCCAGTCTTGGAAGCACTTGTACGTATTTATTGTCACAACAGCTCGAGTAAAACACACATTTGAACAAATGCAAGATCAATCCAGTAAACTGCTTCAATCAAAATAAATTAGTTTTGTCATTAATGAGAATAAGAAAGCTCTTTGAATACTGTAACCTTCCCTACATTAAAAAAATCCAGTGGCAAAACCAGTGCATATTCTTATGAATTTCTGGAGCCCTAACACAGCTCAGTTTCTGATATTTAAAGCACTATCTTAATAAAAATGTGACTGAGCAAGTCTAATATGATTGTTGCAAATCTCCTTAATTTGGAAGGCTTTAGATTAAAGGAGCGTTTCTTAGTTTTCTGCAATTGCTGTGTGCATTCATCTGTTTTAAACAAAAACAGAAGTTTGTAATATATTCATCATATCAATGATAATGACTAAAACTTTGAATTTCTGAAATAGAGTAAGCAAACCCACCTGGGTACCTAATTAAGTACTTTTACTNTGCTTCAATCAAAATAAATTAGTTTTGTCATTAATGAGAATAAGAAAGCTCTTTGAATACTGTAACCTTCCCTACATTAAAAAAATCCAGTGGCAAAACCAGTGCATATTCTTATGAATTTCTGGAGCCCTAACACAGCTCAGTTTCTGATATTTAAAGCACTATCTTAATAAAAATGTGACTGAGCAAGTCTAATATGATTGTTGCAAATCTCCTTAATTTGGAAGGCTTTAGATTAAAGGAGCGTTTCTTAGTTTTCTGCAATTGCTGTGTGCATCCATCTGTTTTAAACAAAAACAGAAGTTTGTAATATATTCATCATATCAAATGATAATGACTAAAACTTTGAATTTCTGAAATAGAGTAAGCAAACCCACCTGGGTACCTAATTAAGTACTTTTACTGGATCCCAAGTTATGAGGCTATAATAAAGTTATATAATTATCCCACAACACAAAAATTATTATGGGTCCTAATGATACACTGGGATTTCATTTGGCCTACTAGGAATTCCCAAGTCCCCAGAAATTCAGTGAAATTTAGGTGCTCAACTCCAGTATATTTCATCCTTCATTGCTTGTTACTTGAGGATCCGGATACCTACCAAATATTTTGGAGAGCAGCATCTGAGTATGCTCTGAGACACCTTCACAGAGTCTGATTTTTCATGAGGAATGTACCTAACACTCAAAATCAGAGCTCTCCCTGTGACTCAAGCTGAGTTCTCAGTGCTAAGACTTCAGAAATCTTATTTTTCCTGATTCTTTCCCTTAATTAATTTCACTGTCTGAAATACAAAACTTCATCATTGTGCTTGCATGACTGCATTAAGCCTATTAAGTACAATTCAGTCATTTCTAAAACTGTTGCAACAATTGCAAAGTATAGATCATCTCAAATAAAGTATTCTAAATTGTAAGACAGAACTGAAAACCTTCTTGTGTGTATCTTCCCCATAATCTCAAAATACAAAAGGCAAAGCAGCAAAAGGGTAGGGGTGAGTCTTTCAGTCCATTCTCCCAAGCTGATACTCCCTCTGCACTTTATTTTCTTCATTTAACTAAAGGTGAAGCTTTCCATAAAAGCAGCTACATCCATTCATAAAATGGTTGAGAACCCTTTTTGCTTGCTATGGGGACAGCAAGATTTAAGTGCCTAAGGTGGTGTACAATAAGGCAAAAAAATGCTTTATGCATTGTTACTGTTCACTGGATAGCAGTAGTTCACAGAGATTCCCACACCAGATTCTGGATATCCGTCTCTGAGAACTCTAAAAGTTTCTCTATCATATGATTTAATCCAGCGCAAATTTCAGGTGTAATCTCTGTGATTCACTGCATTCAGTCTCTGAGCAAGACTGACAACTTTTTCTGCCCTTTTAAGAAAATAATCTGAAAATTGAGGACATTAAAGAAAATGAAACCAGGTTCATTAGCATAGCAAAAACTATTGTGTGCAGCAACTGCCCTAATTTTTCTCATCTTTTCTCTGCTGACGAGTTATTTTCTATTTCATCTCACTAAGCATTTTGAATCATTTCATCTTCAAACCCCACTCTTCAACTGTGGGAAATAGAAACTTAGACAAAAGCTTTAGAGCAATTTCTGTATACCCTCGATCAGCAGCACTACCCACCCCTGATTTTAACAGTGTTGTCATTTTAGTCACCAGTACAAGCAATTACGCAATACAGAAAGTACCTGACAGGAGTTTACTTTCAGTTGCACTATTTGCTGCAGGCATAATCACTTTTTTGTTTCCTTTTTGCAGTGCTTTGCACGAGAAGGTCTTCACTTATCACTAGAGGACCTTGGCATTGCTGTGGTGAAATACCTTGTGATGAGCCCTTAGATATCAGTGGGAATCACAAGGAGGTGTTTTCTGTCACCATTCAGTCTCTCTTGAGTGCAGGGCAGCAGCCTGACCTAGGAATCACTGTAGTCAGTGAACCTAAAGAAACTTGCTCTTCCATATTGCTACAAACTGTTTCTGCCGTAGGAAGCAGTTGTATAATTCATTTGAAAATTATAACTTCTTTATCTCACAGTACCTGTTTCTTGTCCCCTCTTTTCCTTCCTGCATTTCCATATTTAACTAAACATACTTTCTTCCCTGGGACCCGTCTCTGGTACCACCACACCTGGTATGTTTTAAGTTGAAATGTTTCCTTAAAAGTGAAGCCCTTTTTCTTTTCCAACTCCAATAATCTCCACTGAGAAAAAAGATTCTTCAAAAGAGCGGCTGAGGATAAAAACAGACAATCAAAAAAGCTCAAATTTTAAGATGTGTCTGTGTTCACTGAGATAACAGTTCAGGAACAATTCAGCCTACGGTATCCCTGATGACTGAATTTGTCCTTTTTCAAGGCTAATTCTCTTCATCTTTAATATTATTTGCTAAATATCATGGAAGAAAAATGTAATTTCATCTGTGATTTGTACTTTGTAGGTTGAGTCTTGATGTATGACGCTTTGACAAAAGAGAAAATTATGGGGTAGAAAAGCAAGCTCTTCAGGATGTTAATCAGAATCAGTCTTCCTGTTAAATGTTTCCTCCCTCAGGTCTTGACAAGGTGATGGCTTTTGGAGGATGGAGGTTCTCGGTATCATCTGTGTGCTGGATACCATGGCTTCTGTCAATCACTTGTGAGCTTGCTTTGCTTGCTGCAAACCTAACAGATGATTATTCTGTCTGCTTCAGAGACTCTGGCTCAATAGGCCCTTCCCCGCCTAAGCATATGTCATCTTCCCTAGATAATTAGATGGTACATATCCCTTCTGGCCTTTTGCTTCAGCTAGCCACCATTCCTTATTGCCACTCAGGTCGGAAAAGCGAAGTATCCTCACCCTCTGGTACTCCTGAAGGCTGAGTTCGTGATCACTTCTAGCTTGAAATGCATAAACAGCATAGAAGATCTGAAAAAGGAAAGCCACGTAAACCGAAATCAGAATTGCAGAATGTAGCCGCATCTTAGCTCTGTATGAGTAGGAGTTCTGCATACAGAAAACATGTAATAACATGTACAAACCAGTGTTCAACTACTTGGCCTGCAATTTCCAGGCAGGACCAAAAAAAACCAGTAAAACTGAAGGATCTGGGGAATTCTGCATGAGGAACAAACCGAGCTTCAGGACCTCATCACCTTACAACACTGGTAAGGTTTTCAGCCCACACCAAGCGGCAATGGATTGGATGAAGAATTTTTCAACAAGGTTTCCTCATGGAAAATCACCTTTCCTAAAACTCCTGTATTCAAATGTGGCACATGGGTCACTTGTGTGCCTTGCTGGTGAGCATTCTTGTCACAGCTTTCTTGTCAACAGCAAGTTGGAAAATCCCCCAAACTGAGCTATTTTGCAGATTCCTGCTCCATAGGAGAACCTTGAGGCATACACGGGGTGGGATAAGATAACAGTGTGTTTTCTGTGACACAGGACTGCAATTCACAGTTTCATTGATTCTCTTTTCCTACCTCATAGTATTTAAGAGCAGAGGATAACAAATTCCCATGTCACACTGACAGATTAGTGCCACTCTTTCCCAGTGTAAAAGGAAGCCATTTAGCTTACAAACAGTATAATTCTAGATTTGAAATACGAACAACAAGAAGGCAGGCGCAGTGTGTATCATACTTACATCCACACCCTGATCATCCATACCCTGAAGAGCACCGGTCCCTGTGCCATAAATTTGAAATGTGGGATTTTCACAGAAGTGAAGAGGTGAGCTGCTGTCACTCTTATTGTAGCCTGGACTTCTTGTGCTGCAGTCAGTAGAGGGCCGTGAAGAGACAAAGAGGCTGATGTCATCAAAATCATCACCAAAGCCATTTTCTGCAACATCCTTCTGTGCTTTGGCTGGATTGTAAGGCCTCAGGAAGGACGAATACACATACCCTGTGAGGACTAGAAACCAGAATAGAGAGACAGAAAATAAATAAACAGCAAAACACTGCTGAAATAATTTTTAAACCATTTTATGCAGCTGTCAGTATGACAGAGGCAAACAGATGGGGCCAGAATGAAAAGAAATCAATATCCCAAAGGGAAGCTGTTATAGGGATATTTGTGCAGAGAACTTACTTCCTGTGTCAACAAGCCATCTGCTTGTGCTTCCAAAGGAGTCCTTTTGCTCCACAACAGCCACCAGTTCTCCTTCATGCAAGTCAATATCGAATTCCTGCACGGCATTGCACTTGCGCTTAGCCTGGTACAGCGACTCAGTGCTGTACGTGGACAGCAGCTTGGACCTGTGGTCTTCTGTTTGGCGTGGGGACTCCAGCTGAAAAGCAAACAATATTCATCCTCAGTAATGCTGGGGCCATTTCTAGATAAAAATCAGTGTGTGCTGCGTGTGGCAACTGACCCAGTGTTTTTACACACAGATTGAGGAGTTACTTACACAGGGATCAAATCTCCTTTGCATGTGCAGGAAGGACCTGTCCCACTGCTATAGTAACAGGTGAGCAGTAAAGGGCAGATTTTAAAGAAATGTAGGAATTTCACTAATTAAAGACCTCTTAGTCTGTCCTCTGCTCTCAAAGAGCTGGTGTTTTGTATGTGAACTGTCTCCTGCTTAATTGCTTTTCTGTAGCCATGACCTTTGTATTCCTATGTAATATCACCAAAAAAGCATAATCCAAGAATGGGCTGAGGTGTGCTAAGACCACGTAACAACTTGCATGGTAAAGCATTAGGCAGAAAAATCAGTGGTGCCCAAACTGGCTGCTTTTTGTGTGAATTTACCTCTCTAAATGAGGGCAAGATGCCATTAGCTGCTGGAAGCATGCTCATTTCAGGGTCTGGTTAGAGGGCAGGGAGGAAGGTGCTGCACACTAATAGGATCTTAACATACCACAGAAGCAAGAGCACACATGCCTTCACTGATGCTAAAAGGAATTCTACAGCTGCCTCAGCTTCTCCTGTAAACCTGCACTCGAGTCTTTATTTTACTGTAAACTAGACTCCTAAAACCTCCAGAAATGTCTGATAAGATTGGGAACACAGATCTCCTGGTGGATTTTCTGAATTTTCTTTCTGTGTATGTTTGTGCATGTATGCATAAATGCCAGTACATATAACCACAGCTGAGCATAAGGAAAAATCTTCTGAATTAGAAGACTAAGATGCACTATAAGAGTATTTAACAAAAGATGTTACCAAAGGTTACATATACCTTAGCCTTAACACGTGCTTAAAGGCCTAAGGGCAATCAGAGGTAAGTGTGAGTGGATTTTCAAGATATCAACATGAAAAAAGGTGAAAAATCTTCAGAAGTTACTTGTCAATGAAAGCTTCACTCCAACGACCTGATTCAGAGTCACAGTGAAGAGACAAAGCCCAAACCTTTAGGCAGCATAAAAATTGATTTCTTTCAAAAGTGATCAAAAGAGGATGCTTCATAAACAATTTGGATGTGTGGTACTCACCGGAGAAGGAACAGGTTTCTTTTTTTCCAAGCTCAATTTTCTCTCAATAAAGGTTGCACTGCTGTTTTCTTTTACAAAATTCAGCTTGTGAACCTCCTCTATCAATTGATTCTGCACTTCACAGATGCTTGAGGAGGACAGCTGCAAACACACATGTGGGTTAGATCTCACGTACAAAATGGTAGGGAGATTGGAGAGAGCAGATTTGGTTTAATTGGCTGAATGCTAGGAGTCAGGAAATCTGACAAGTCATGCCCATTTTCTGCAGAGCCCAATAAGCAGTGTACTCTCTGTGTATGAGATGTAAAGAGAAGAAAGGTCCTTGCTTAAAAAAAGTTTCTAATAAATGCTGTTACATTTAAAAGACATAGCAATTGAAGTTAAATCATTAAAAATATTCTAAATGGTGATGAAAATGAAGAGCCTTGCATTTATGCTACTGAGCCACCTGCTTTCAGATGCAAATGTGAATCTCAGCAGCTATCAGAGTGGCCAATGTGCTGCAAGGCTTGGAGTAGCTTACCCCACAGCTGTGCGTTTGTGCAACTGAGTGCTGTCCAACAGGTTAAAAATTGTTGGGTAACTGAGTCTCTGTCTGTGGCACTGGGTAAGTGCTTTTGGTCTCTGCCTAATAGCAAATACATTTGCTGATGTAAACAGAAAAAAAAGAAAAAGAAGGTAATTTTGTAGCCAGACCCTCACAGAAAACAATGCCCAATACAACAGCTTTCAAAACGTGAAAGTGTCAAATTACAGGGATGAAATTTCTTGATGCGGAAAAAGCCTTCATTTTCCCATTAAACACTATAGCTCTATGTTTTGATCCTGTCCCTTACTACAATGTGCTCTGTTCAAGCCTTAATGGAAAGGAATAGTCCAGAACTGCCTTACTACAGTGTGTTTCCCAAGCAGCCTTGCTTCTGTTCAGGTGAGTGGATTTGTATGTGTGGAAGGCATTGTTGCAGCCGTGTATCTCAGGGGGCTCAAGTCCTCCAGGAAAGGCTATTCCTTACTGCCAAGAGATGTCTGCAGGAGTTTCTGCATCATGTTTGGATTTTAAAGCAACTTGATTTCCATAAAAATTATTTCATCAGATCTCCTAACTTGTTTCTGTTTTGCAGTCGTCTGTGAATGTGCAGGTCTAGCAGCAAAGGAAGTGTTCATGTACTTTCTTATAATTTTCTGTGTTTTCTGGGCCAGTTAGGGTAGATGCTAAGAAATGCTAGCAGCTGCCTTCTTTTTGCTTTCTTGTAATATTCTTGCCATTACTATCACTGTAACAGCTGGAACAGCTCCGTTAGGATTATTCTCAATGAAAAGTCCAGGTCTGACGGAAGTTCAGAACGCAAGTTTCTCAGAACACACTCCGGAGTGACCTTATTGTGGCCTTCAGTACCTAAAGGGGGCCTACAGGAAAGCTGGAGAGGGGTATTTTACAAGGGCATGTAGTGACAGGACAAGGGGGAATGGCTTTAAACTGCAAGAGGGCAGGTTTAGATTAGTTTACTGTGACCATGGTAAGGCACTGAAATGGCTGGTGCAGAGAAGCTGTGGGTTCCTTATCCCTGAAAGATTTAAAGGTCAGGTTGGGATGGGGCTTTAAGCAACCTGGTCTAGTGGAAGATGTCCCTGTTAATGGCAGGGGAATTGGAACTAGGTGGTCTTTCAGGTCCCTTACAACTAAACCATTTTGATTCTATGAGCTTAATCTTCACTGAGTTTGCAAAGGAAAAACACCACAAACCTGACTGTGCTCAGCAGAACAAACAAAATCACAAAATCAGTAAATCAGTGTAGCTTTGGACATATGTGTCCTACATAACTTTAGCGAAAGCACACAGAAAGAAAAAAAGCCAAATTAAGGCACAGCTACACCTGTTTCTAATGTACTTACTGGAACAGGCACCACAACAGCAGAGTTTGATTGAAGTGCTGCAAACATAATATTCCCGAGGAGGGTGATGAAGCAATGTAGGCAGTTCAACACAATCTTTTTGGCCGCTCTGTTGAATACCTGAAGTTCTTCCACAAGCTGTGCATTTAGAGCCTCGTAGTCTTTCTTTGCCAGGTCCAGCTCTTCTCCAGCTGACCTCTGAAGGTAGCTGTTGTAGTCCAGCAATTTGTCATAGCGCTTCTGGATGAGCTTCTGAGGGCCTGGAAACAGGGCTTGCAGTGCTGAGAGAGGAGTCAAGACAAGCTTGTCCAGCTGAGCCATCTGGAAAGGGTAAACCAGACCTACTCACTACTTTATTCATGCAGTCCTTCAGACCCCATAACGGGCTGAGCCTGATGGCAGCCCAGCAAGCAATCTGTTCATCACTCTTCACAAAGCATTGCTGCCAGAGGCAGGTTCAAGCAGGGTCCAGCATGACTTAAAATCTCCTTCATAACAGGAGAGACATCAGGTTTTCAGCTTACAGTGTCCGCTACTGGCAGTGGTCCCTTGGAGCATGCAGCGTGAGGTGCTGCCCCTAGAGAGCTGCCACTGGGGGAAAACAGCAAGGATTGGTCAAATAAAACTGGAATTTCCTGAACTGGAGGGGGCCACACCAATATACAGTCTAAAGGCAATGAGGTCTCATTAAGTGGCAGTCTTGAATTCTCTCAAAGCTGCTTTTCTTTTTTTATTTTTTTTTTCTCCTAGACGGCCCTGTAACTCAATTCCTGTTTAAGCAAACACAAACAATCACTTGATTTGATTAAATTAGGTTATGCTTGTTGGTTTTATCTCTAGTAATCAACAAAATTAGACACCTGGTAAAAAAACAGTCTTCCTCAGAGTTTTCCATTAATCTCTAATTGTCTCAAGGGATTAATATTGCATGAAATAAAATTTATTTTTGTAAATCATTTGTTCAAATACAGCATGGGCTTGTAGTGAGTGAAATTCATCATCATATTAAAGCTCTTGGACATTCTGTGTGAATTAAGTTGTTGGGTTGAATGTGAGAATAAAAAAGCAGCTGCCTCTGCATTCTCCAAAACATACCACAGTTGAGGACAGATCCATTGTAGCCCCAGAGTTTCTCTCCAAGGCCAAGATGATGTACACTGGCTAAATAGCTCCTATTTTATTTCTACCTGAAAAACTGGGCTGTGTTTAGTGAACCGATTTTTGATGCATTAAGAAAACAATTCTTCCAAACTACTGGACCTGATTTCTGAAAAAGAAGCTACTGGGAGTTTCTGCCCTGAATTTTTTCCAAAAAGTCTAATGAGAAAGGAAGGTATATATTATTGACAAATGCACCCAGGGAAAACAATTAACCTGAGCCCATTGTTGAGATCTTCCTTGATAATAACCTTTCAGGAAAACATGTGAAGTAATGTTCAGTGAGAACATTACTCAGTGTGCAGTGCCAAGCCAAAAGTGTTTTAAAAAACTCATATACATAGGATAGGGAATCTTTGTAATCTTGTCAATCCAAGTCACAGAAGTAAGCAGATAGGAAGTAGAAATCAGCAATTGTTAATAACAATGCCCACAGTTAAAATAGTTAGGTTGTAGGGTATTTATTTTTTTAATACATAGACTTTCAGAATACCTAGGTCATGAAACAGTAGCTGTTACAGTTTTTTTTTCTAAAAATAAGTTTTCTGTGTCATCTATTGTGGAATTACTTTTACTTTTCTTTTCTATTTCTGAATATGGGGGCAGCTTCCATACTGGGCACACTCACCACTGCAATGACAGAGAGGTATTCTTTTGTACTTTACGCAATCATTCATTGTAAAGACATTGAAAATATCATTCTGATCACTGAGATTAATTTTTGAGATGATTTTCACTTGCGGGAATTTCACAGGAAAGGAAATACATCATCCTACTTCCATCCCAGGGATTCCTGTGGGGTTCCTGTGGGGGTTCCTGTGGGGGTTCCTGTGGGGGTTCCTGTGAGATTCCTGGGGGGTTCCTGGGGTCTTCCTGTGGGATTCCTGGGGGGTTCCTGTGGGGCTCCTGGCATTATCCTGGAGGTTGTGGTCTGTGAAATAGCCTTCTGTTTCTTGGCAAACTCTGTTTTGAGTGTTTTGGAAAGGAATGAATGGCTATATTTGAGTCAGCACTAAACTAGGAAAGTGTAGGAAACCTCCACCTCTGAATTTTTCCAGCTTGAGCAGCTATTTGAAGAAGCAGCACATCCCATTTTGAAGAGACATTTAGGTGTCTTATTAGAGTCAGGCATTAGAGTCCGTTTTAATTCTGAAAGTAGAAGACTAGTTGAAAAACTAGTACAATTTTTTAAATTTCTTTATTAATTACTGTGGGCCATATTTGGATTTTTCATGGTTTCCCTATATGAAGGATTTGACAGCACTATATTGATATTTGGACTTGATGATCCTAGAGGCCTTTTTCCAACCTAAACAGTCCTGTGATTCCATGACTATAAAGATAAAAATTTACTATTAACTTAAAAAGTTAATAAATCTGAGATTTTTACAGATCTGTGATTCCAGGAGCTAACAATACATGAGCACAGTATCAGTCACAAAGGTCAATCAAAGTGCAAGTGCTGGCAACAACAGTAGCAAGGCAAAAATCTGCTGCTCTTTTCTGAAGTTCAGGTGAAACAAATACAGGTTCGTTCAGGTGATACAAATTTAGGGCAAAAATTTTAGTTTAAACCCAGGAATTTAGCTTGATAAGTTTTCTTTAGTTCTTCTAGGGAAGACACAACGCATTTACATTGTATTTTATATTAGTTCTTACAGAAATTCAACCAAAAACCCCACTCATCTTTCCCAACAGATTCCTAAGCTGTTTTTTTTTCTCTTTTCTGTCCTAGTCTTCCCCACATACAGCTGTTTTCTCAGACATACAGATAGCTGTGTAACACTGAACATTGCATAAACTTACAAAGTCTTCCCATAGATTTGCAGTGTTGGTCCATTTTTCCAAGCAGTCACTGACTTTTTCATCTTTATCTTGCAGGATTTCCTGAAGCCCAGTTATATTCTGGGCAGCCAGATGTATAGAATCCTAAATGAAAAGATGGTAGGAAGATGAAACTATCACAATACGTTTTAATATACTGCATTCACTCATGCAGCTACTGCAATAATACTGATGGAATCAGAAATATTTTCCATCTCTGCCACCTGTGCAGATGCTGTGCAGTTTCCAGTCACTGTGTGGTTGTTTACTGTGATAATATTTTCCTGTGCTTTGTCTATTTTAAATGCAAACTACTTAAGAATCAATTTGTTAATGTTCAGCTGAAAAAACTGTGCCCTAAACTAATGAATATCCCACTGGAAATCAGCTGCTCCTCAGCAAGAAGCCAGCTTCCCATGCATCCTCAAAAGCCTCTTTTGGGGGACCAAGTAGGACTACAGTGGTGTGTTTCAGTTACTCAGAATTTTAATCTCAATGAAGTGTGGATCAGTTTGGATAAGGAACTGTCAGCACGATTCCAAGCAACAGCCCTCATTGGCTGAGCTCCCTGGCCTTTCCCTGTTTGCTGAACCAAACGAGGTGTGTTTGTGATAAGCCCCGGCCAGCTGGTTATTGACCTTGCCTCTCTCTCAAACAACCTTCCTGCCTGGTTAGGGCACACTTACACTTTGCCAGGCCTCATGCCATCTACAAAGCTGGCAAGTAGTCCATGAGAGATTGGTAAGTCACAAGCCAACCCTCATCTTTGGAGAGGAGGATTGAAGCAAAGACATTTTAGAGAACTCGAGCACTCTGTACGTCTAATGCTAGCCCTCAACACAACCTAAACACAGGAAAAAGGAAGGAGTCCTTCCATCCAGTATATATATTTTAGGACATTTAAATTCATGTGGCTGCAGCTCAGTTCTTCCATTTTTAATGAGAAGCAGTTGGTGCTGCACTGCAGCAGATGGGGGTGACAGCTTCACACAGAGATTGAAAGTCCTGACTGTGCCACCAGACAGCACCTTCTTCTCTGCACCGCACCTGCGGGTCTCCACACAGCCTGCTTCTGTCAGGGGAAAAATGCAAAAATGTGGGCTTCAAAACTTTTTTGCCGTGGGCTCAGTAATGCAGTGGCAGCACAGCTTATTTATTTAATATTCTGATGTAGACAGGCCTGCTTATAAATAATTTGGTGTTGCCTAACCAGCGGCAGAAATGTGTGTCAAACTGGTTATGGACAGGGTTTGTGACCACAGATTGCAAAAAAGCCCGTACCCACCTGGAGATGTTGTGAACAGAGTGAAATGTTCTTCACACACGATTTCACAGTCTTCTCTAAACTTTGAAACAACTTTTCTTCCTTATTAAAAGTTTGATCTTTCACCTGAAATAGACATTTGCACTGTTATTTTGGCAGCCCAAAAGAGACCAGCTAATGAAAGGAACTTCCAGAGTGCTGCTAGAAAAATCCCTGAACTCCTCCCTTTGAAAACAGATCAACCCTTAATTCTCCCAAGCTCCAGCTGTAATTCAAGAAAAGGCAAAACCGCTGGGCAACACGGCAGGGAATTTCATTTTTAATCCTCGTGGAAGCAGGGAGTTGCTTTACTACAAGCCCGCCGGCGTGTGCCGACAAAACCTTTCATTCTTCTGTGTGTTGTTGCTCCGTCTGAGGAAAGGACGGAGGGAAAAGTGGGATATTTCGGAGCGGTGGCCGCGCCCCGCGGTGCCGGGGCGCTCTCCCGCAGGCAGGCTGTAGGTGGAGCTGTTACCCCAGAGCCGTGCCAGCCTTTCCTCTGGAAACGCCGGCAGCTGCCAATGGCCTCGGGGAACTTCTTCGTGCCGGCTGGGAACACCCTGAAAACGCGGTGATTTCTGCCCATCTTTCCCTTGAGGGGCTTCAGAAATCTCAAGTCACGTCTTATGGGTTTTGCCGTGAGGGTCGCTGTGTGTTTCAGGATGTGAGTTGGGAACTTTCTCAGCCTAATAAAGCAGGAGAGACGGCTGAATCTCTAACAGATGTATTCTGATACTAAAATGATTCTCAAATGTTTTAAGCTTAATTAGAAACAAAACCAAAAAACCATAAACTAGAAGCTTCTAAAGGAAAAAAAATGAAAAGAAAAATCACATATCCTCTTAATCAAATTTAATTCCCTTTTTCTCTGATTTTATAGCCTTGCTGGTGTCTGTCATTCTGAATACAAAAATTTCCACTGTATAAATAAATGAACAGAAAACATAAATGTGGGTAGTTTGCATCAGAGAAAGAGGGAAACCACCAATAAAAAACAAAACAGGAAAAAATGGCATGTATCTTGTAAAGTCACATCTAGAAAGGCAAATGACCTTGTATAATCAGCCATCTCCTGCAGTGAGGTGCACTGGATATCACTTTCAAGGTCATTTGTAATTGATTTTCTTTGAGATTTCAATTTAAGCTTTCCTGAAAATGTTTATCCTGCTACGTTTTGAATTACAGCTTCAAAATTACGGAGGAGCATTTTACTTTTGGCCTCCCAACACCCATCAGACTCATCACAGAGTTCTTTGTCTCTGTAGTTTTGATGGTTCCAGGTCCTTACATATGTAGAGACAAACCCTGTGGCATTTCCTAATTAGAGATATTGCTCATCTTCCTTGGTGGATTCTGAACTTTAATACTACAACATGAACAAGATGGACTGAACACGTTCTCAGCCCCGACAATAACTATTGCCAGGGTAACTGCAAAATGCTGACCTCAGGCTGAGTTTGACAAAACTACTGCTCACTTCCTCTCTGCTGAAGACCAGAAGTTTGAGAAACTCTTGTGTAAAAAAGGAAAAGGTGGAGAACACATTACATTATTTTCTATTTCAATCACAAAGATCTTTCCTGTCTTCTGTGACAGTCAGAAAATGACTTTATAAATTAGGCAGTAAAAAAAAGCAGCACCACAAACTCCATTTCCAATATGTCTTGAAAAACACCCAGTGCAAAAGCAGAACTGAAGCTGTCAATGCAAATCTGCAGTTGGATGAGTCAGTACCTGAGGTTCTCCCCTCGTCAGTATTTTCAGATGGCTGGTGACCCTCTTGGATTTCTTGCTAATGGAGTGAATATTCAGTCGGGAAAACTTTTCTTTAAGTGTTTCATCATCATCATTCTTCCTATACTTCAGCACTGCAGGCAGAGGATTTCATTACATCAATAGCCTGTATTTGCAGGACTTTTCACAGGGACAGGCACACAAATATGAAACCATTTGAGACCAGACACTTTGATGTCATTTGCTGTAATCTTGTGTGAAAATGCTCAAGAGGATGAAAACCACATTATAACACTAGCCTTGGGAAGAGTGAAGTTAGGGCTTAAATGTGGCAAGTCTATAAAAAATATTGCTATTACTCCATCTTAATTATTATCAGTGTTTGCAACTGCATTACAGACTATATAACACGAATTCTTTCCCTGTTTTCATACTGGAGTTACCAGTCAGGTAAGATAGTTGGCTGAGGACAAGGGACATTAAGGCACCTGCTACCTTCTTGAAACTCACTATGTTACACAACGTGGTGGCACCAGCCAAAACTGATGTAGTGAAATATCTGGAGTTGAAACCTGTCTTGTGATGGCCAGCCCAAACCTACAAAGAAAGAACTTACTGTGCTCTTTCCTTACCTAAATCTTTCCTCCTTTTAAGTTCATTGATGTTCACATTAATGTTTTTCATAACAAAAAGGGCATCTTGTAGCACCTTGTGGTCAGGGTGAGAAGCAGGAGTTGAGTTCAAGAGCTCATGGAGTAACAAGGGATATTTCATCAGCCGTTGCACTGGTTTGATCAACAGGGATCCCAGGTCCATTAGATTTGGCTTTCCTCTATAATTTATATCAAAAAAAATTGTCACAAAATGAGAAATTCCTTGAATTGCAAGTACCACTCAAGTAAAAAAATAAGATACATCTGTGAGGCAACAGGGGTGTTGTAAACGAAACCCTCCTGTTGCCCCCTCAATGGGAAATACACCCTAGGTCTGAATTCTCTGTGTTTTCAGAACTTAGCCAACTATTGCTTAGACATTACCTCTGAAACTGTCCCACTCAGTCTAAAGGTGCATGTGGTATAACTTACACATCAGAACACCCAGGAAGGGAGATGTAGGTGGAAGAGCAAATAACAGGAAGTTTGAGAAATGCGTGTGAGCAGGGCTGTTACATCCTGCTCTGGGCCCTCAGGCTTAAAATTGCAACATCTCCACGCTGTAACTGGGATGCCTGTTCACAGTGCATCCATTCTCACAACATCCCTGTCTTGGCACAGTGACCCTTAAGATTTCCTGTCTTTCACCTCTGGTTTTTCTTTGCTGGATGCCAGTCAGTTATTTCTAATGATGCCTGAGCTTCCAAATCTGGTTTGGTACCAAATCTGGCTGGGGGAGATGTTTAACACACAGGATATTTACACAGGCTTGATCAAACCTGCTAGAAGACTCCTTACATAAAGGCAAAGCAGGCAGCTGGCCAGGGTGGCAGAAGGATCCTGAGATCAGGACAGTCACAGCTTCCAGCATGGGCACAGGGATTCTCTGTGGCTCTAGGCTCAATCCCCACTGGCTGGGCAGGGGCAGCAGAGCAGCATATCCAAGCATTCAAGTGGCTCAGGCCATGAAGGCCACCCCAAGCTCTTGGGCCCCATCCAGCTGAACCCAGGCTCCAGCCCTGTTCCAGACAAAAGCCTTTGCTTACACTCGCCAGGCTGGAATGGGAGAGGCTGTGCAGTTTGCAGGCTGTCACAACAGCCTCAAAGGAAACAGGGAAGGACTGAGCCAAACGTGCCTTCATTACCTCCCATGTAGCTGGTAGAAACATGGGGTCTCCCCAGAACGGGTAACGCCAGGTGGCCAAGACCAGGGCCAGCCACTGCTGAGGCTCCAGCAGCAGGACAGACATGTCCATGGCCTCCTCTCATGAGAGCACACTTCTCAGCAAACCAGGCACAGCTCCAGCACCAGCTACCTGGCACCGCCCCATTGAAAGTAAACGTGAGCTGCTGGTAACAGTGTGGAAGGCAATAAAGCAGAGCAAGCTTTCCATTTGCATGCCCAAAAAGGGTTCTTTTGGAGCAGAAAAGGTTTTTTGACATTAACTATGCAAGAGTTAAGGGTAGACAAAGAAGGATTTCTGCATATGGAAAGATGAAAAAACACAATGTAGAAGGAAAGCACAAAAAATAGGGAACAGCCACTTGGTTTTGCAGGCTGACATCTATTGTTTTGTGCAGCAGAAAGAGTAAAAGAAAAAACCCCTTCATTCCCACTTTTATATGTGTAAAAAGTACAAGAGCCAATCCTTACTGCTGACTAATTAACTAACAATTTGAATGCCTTTGAGAAGAGACATCTGCATATTTAAACCATCTCTCTCAAACGGGCATTATCTGTAAAAAGTTCTGCATGAAAAAAAATTAACAGTAGATGCCTTTTAAGGCTTCTTCATGTCCCAAAACCTTCTCATCATTTCAATCCCCCTCATTTCTCCTGTATCTTACATTAAATAGAGAGCTGTTTTTCCTTCTTTCAGCTTCTGGCAGCAAAAATGAAAAAAATATCTTAAATTGTTATTGTTTTCTCTGAAAAGCCCTATGAATGCAAATCTATAAAAGCTGCCTCATGAATGGAAAAATCTTCAAGTGTCTTCTCTTTATATAGTTGCACTTTGGACAGCTGCCCAAGTGATAAACAGCCCTCTGTTCTGTATCTGCATGACACAGTCTTGCAATATGGTGTGAGAGATAGCAGGTTTGTTATAAGATAATGACTCCCTGGGGCACTAAATGCCACAAAGTTCGACTCATCTAATTCTCCCCAGCAAGATTAGCTGAGATAGCCACTCTCCCTGGACGAGTCCCATTTGCAATGCGCCCTGTCAGGACCCACTGGCCGCTGGGCAGGACACGGCCTTGCCACACGAATCAAGCAGGAGAGTAACGCCTTGTGACATCTATTGTGCAGAAAATTAAGTTGATAATTCATTTGTGATGCTACTTCAGCCTTCCCCCCCTTTATTGTGAATTTAGCAAGTATTCTAAGTCACATGTAACTGTACTAATCTCACAGCAAATTATTACTGTAGCTCTGCAGAAAATGCAACTGGCAAACTGCAGTGAGCTTCATGGCACAGCCTCCCTCCTGCCTCCTGACAAAAGAAAGTCACCAATACTGACAGATTCCCACCTGTTTAAAAAGCCCGTGGTGGTGAGCTACACTAAGGCAGGTGAGGCAGGATTTCGTTTCATTTGCTCTTACTACCCAGCAGCTTGGTCCAGTGGCAAACATGACAGCCAGTATGGTACAGCCGAGCTGAGGATGGTGTGATATGCAGCTTGCCAGTTCTGAAATGGTGTGCAGGAGTCAGGCTGCTGCAGGACTCAGAGTCTTGGGCTTCATGGTTTACTGTGCATGGCTTTATTTTAGTACAAGAAATGTAGGGCAAATAATTCACTGTGCCATAAGTCTCTCAAGCAAACCCGGAGAATTCACTGAGGCTGCACAGCTGTTAAGCCAAGCAGAATTTAACCTACTGAGCTGCTAGCAAAGGGCAGCACTTCCTGGTATTTATGTAATTGTTTTCTTGATCATGCTTGAATGAAAAGCAGTCCGGGAGCAGCAACATCACAGACCATTTGGGGGGAGTTAGGCTGTATTTTCCAGTTCAACATTAATCAGATTTTTGGGAGCAGTCCTGCCCAAGGGCTGTTGTGACTGCAGCCTCTGATTTGCAGGTGATAGGACTTTTGAGTGTCCTGCCAGTGAGGCAGCCAAGCTCAGGGAGGGTCCCACAGCTAAACCTGCTCATTGCACATTGCTTTTGAAGAGCCCTTTTAAACTCAGAAAGTGAGTTATCTCCTACACTCCACTGGAAACTGTTCAAAGGAGAAAACCAGACCTTCATATCTCATAGGGTTACACAAGGCAGAACAGCCAGTCTTGTGAGATTTCTGTATGTGTTGCTGTCTCACATGATCATATTGTGGCCCTCTGGATATTTTGTATCTCTTGGACTCCCACTTCTTGCGGGACAGGAATACACAATATCCATTATGAAAACAAAATGGAGAAAAACTATTTCCTATCGCAGATGAAAGCTTGAAACCCCCAACCGTAGAGATTCAACATGCAAGTCCTTCAAAGTGTATTTTATGCAGATCATAGTTGTAACATGGAATTGACTGACTGATTAACAAATTCTCTGACTTTACAGGTCTCTTCTTCTCCTGCCAGTGTAGACCACACTTGCTCCTCCTTTCTCTTAACATTTTGTCTGGGGTTGTAATCTTTCTCTTCAGTTCAGACAACCCCTCCTCTGACCTCTCACTGCAGGTAACTACAGGCAGTGCTGCATTTCAATGAACCCAGCCTGCTGGATGTCCAGAAACTGCAGCTGTGATAAATTCTCCTTTACAGCTTTTCAAAGACATCACATTTGGCACAAAAGTCCCTTAACCACAACTCATCAGTGGCTGGGGGAGTTTTCTGGCTAAGTTGCAATGAGCTTGTTCTTTTCTGGTGTTCTTCCAGCCCCTGTCAGGGGGAAGATCCTAAGGTTGGCTTCTCATATAGGGCTACTGAAGGGGTTGTAGCTTAGAAACAGCTTTACCTGTGAGCCTGCCTAAATTGTAGCAGGAAGCTGGATGTCAAAGACTGGCACTATGTTGTTGACAAGCACTCTTGCAGACCTCAGAGCAATCTACATACGTCCTGGAAAATTCTCCAGGCTATACTGACACAAAAAGCTTGTGACCTTAAAATTTCCACCTATATGGCTTTAAACATACTAAAGATAAATGAAAGATATTTTAAAGATTAGTTTATGTATAAAAAAGGCATAGTACTTACTCTTCTTCATATCTCTTTCTGCAAAAGAGAAGAAAACAAAACATGCATTAGATTCCTCCTAAAAGGGTTTATACAGAGCCAGATTCTCAGATACACTTCAGTGACACAGAGTAGTTGTAACTGGCCAGTTAACTTAGGTTTATGGCTGCTACCTGTCAGCAGAACTGCATAAAACAGCCAGAGGATATGGTGAATCTGATCCTAAAACCTTTTGAATGGACAGCCCCAAATGAGAAAGGATTGTCGGAAACCTGGCCTGGGCTGTGAGACCCAGCCTTGTCCTCACACTGTTAGAGAAGGAAGTTTGGATCACTCTGCTAGCAATTTTAAGTAACATCAAGCCATTAATACAAAAAGTAAAATTAAATGTCATTCTTACACCTTACATACATTTCTGTCTACTCTCTTTAAACAGAAATGTATTTTTCAAAGAAAAAGAGTACATTTCAGCATTTTAGGGTGTAGAGTCAATGAAGCTGTTAAGTTTTTTGTAGACTACGCATCAACTGAAACCTCTCCAGAGAAGGATGATGTTGATACATATACTGAAAGCACCAGGGACTTAAAATTGTCGTTTGCAAACATGTGCATAGAATGTTTTCCTTATGGTATGGATTCACTGAAATGCAAGAGAATCAAATGTCTCCATCGCTGCATCGGGCTCTCCTGACATCACATCCTCAGCCATGCTTTTTTGACTGCCTGCACTCTTATCTCCTGGCTTACCAGAGCCTAGCTGAGCATCTGGAAGCTGCTGCTTTCAGTGCTTCTGCACTGTCAGCATTTTGTGTGCTTAGGACATCCCTCTGCCCCTGTAATATTTGACCGAGCTACTTCAGGCTGAAAGCTGAGCAGGTAGTTGCCAGCATCCTTTCATTTTTACCAGCTGCATTTCTTTGGCTAGGCTAGCAAACAACATCCCCAGTTTGCATAATCACTGCTGAAACATGGGACTCCACAGAAACTGGATTTGCACATGTCTCCAATGCAGACACCTACATTTTGGGATGGATTTTTTCCTCTTCAGTCAAAAGGAATAGGAATCTCAACACAGCTAATTAAATCTGATTTGTCAGTACAGATGTGCACAGTGCCACTCTCAAATTGCTCCTGATATAGGGCTTGTTTTTCACATGTCAGATACTACTCAGCGAAGGAACAGAAGCCCCTACTAATGTCAGCTCATTTAAGATTTTTTAAAGTGGAACAATATTCTTTCCAAGGGAAAAGAAAAATATTTAACAAGTAAACATTTTTCAAAAATATTCTGCACCAGCCCCCGCCTTTGTTATATCTGTCAATGGAAAACAGCCTATAACTTATTTGGTGACAATCCTGCATAGTTTTCTTCCTAGGGCAAATATTCTCCAATGGATAGTAACAGGTTTAGGTGACCACGGTTCTGAATCTCAGCATGCACTTTCAGGTCTTAATAGTTGAATCAACTGCAATGTTTAGGCACTGGGAAAAATCACAACATAATATATACATACCAGTGCTTTTATCATTGGTTCCTGTTTAAAGGCTAATCAGGAAAGAACAGGACAAAACAAGGCTTCATTGTAAGGAAGTCCTTGTCACTTCCTGCTATCAAAGGCAACAGTGGCTCAGCACAAAATATCCTTTCTCTTCACAAAGCCCAGCTGTGATTTTGGAACAGGAGTACCTCTTGCTGGCTCTGGAATTCAAGTGGCAACATCCACCGTAGGATGTACATGGACTCTATTTTTTATCTTTATTTCCTTCCATGTCCCCTTGCCTCAGGAGCAGGGATAAATGAACTACAGTAGTGGCTTCCCTTGATTCGTCAGGAAAGAATATCTAGTAGGCACCAGAACTAAAACACCCACTTAGGGGAGATACCTGGCCATCCGTTAGCCTGAAGGCCTGAGTTTATATGAAAATTTATTTCTTTCGACTTCCAGGGTGGCTAAAACCTGAGAACCCTGCACAAATACTTCATTATATATTTAATAGCCAGACATGTTGCACAAAATAAGCTTCATTTTCCACATAACCTGTCTTCAAAGCAAATATTTCTCTTTTAGGGTTATTAATATCGTCTTTCACCACTCTTTCCAGATTTCACTTGGACATACTTCCAATCTCCTAAATCTTAACAGATCTTTGCAGACCAATCACAAATTAGGGTGTGGTGGAAATACTGTTGCTGATGTACATTCCTTTATTTGTGATAGCTTTACATCTCATCTTTAAGTGTGCAGCATTGGTCTTTCCTGGAGCTGGAGCCAGACTTCTGGTCTGAATCTGTGGCATGCTCCCTCCTGACAGCTCTGTGTGATGCTTTTGGGAAAGTGCGGGGCAAGGGGATTTATGGGTGGGAAGAGAAGCGCTCTCCGTGGAGTGGATGAGCTGGTCCCTGTGGCCGCAGGAGGAAACTGTATTGGGAGACAGATGGATCTGTTATTCGGCAACATCCCCAGTTCTCAACACATTCTCTCGAGGAGCTGGCATTGGAGCCATGGCACAAAGCACGTCCCTCTGGTGGGAATTGGCAGCTTGCTCCATCACTGTTTCCTCTCAAATACCCTCATCGTGAGGAGTTGGGAAGTACGAAGCAGCTCCAGGTGCTGGGGCCTTGCAGCAGAGGCCTGGAAATGCCAGTGCAGTTGAGTAGCTCTGTAACAGGCTATTCCAATTCAAGGAGTAGACTTGCTGAAGACAGGGGGCAGCAAGTTCCCTGGGAGCTGGAAAAGGTGTTTCCAATAGCACATGATATGATGCAGCATTTTTTTATGTGCCAGTATGGGGCACTGAAACTAAGGAAAGAGCAACCTTTCTTGTGCTATTTTTGGCCATCTTAGAGAGAAAGAAATCTAATCATGGCCCCTGGCTTGTCATCTTTTCATGAAAGCAGCATAAGCCAGAGCTCCCAGCAAGCCTTATAAAACTCCGGATTTACAGGGGACCTTTCATCTACATCCATTTAAAATGTTCCCTGCCAGGCAACTGACTATGGATGGAAATCATCATTTGAAAAGATCTTACTTTAAGGACTGTACACAGTCTCTTAAATGCTGTTTCAGTTCTTCATCCTTTTCATAGGATTCTAGCATGGTGTGGGCATCATCATGGTGATAGCAATAGATTTTATATGTATCTTCTAGTGGGCCTTTAATCTGCAAGAACACTTCCCCTGTTAAGGAGAAAAACAAAGCGTGTCAAGTCAGACAACAGCATCTCAGAAGGAGTTTTATTATTCCACCACATTAGCTGTGAGCTAAAAAGGCTGGCTTCCACTTTACTTCCCTTAGAAACGATCTTGCGTGTTTATGTGCATTATTTATTACATGTATTTCTCAGCTGCTCATCTTTGTCATAGCCAGGCACCATTATATCAGTGTTAATGCACAAAAATTCCCTCAGGGAAAAAGCATGAAATCTCTATACCTCACACCCTTTCAAACACAACCTCCTAATTCACTGCCCCATCTTAATGCCCCTTCAGTGGAAAACACACAGGAGAACTTAACTAATAAAGGGAGACCATTTTTGTGTCATGGGCTGGCAGAAGGGATGAATATAAGCCTGTTAGTTTTCCTTTTGACTTTCTTTCATGAATATGAACTTAAATGGGTAATAACGGGAATAATGACTCTATCCTCCATTAGTCATTTCAATTTTATCTGTTTTGCAAAACCCTGAAATGGCAATTGCTATGACCTAGAACAGAGAATTTTTCCCACGTGACAGAAGAAAAACCTCCATCCCTCCCCTAATTAAATAAAACCACCATGGATTACAGCCATTTTTATATAATATTAGGTTTATATACAACTCAAGAGGGAGAACACTTCCATTTCCAGTCCTCCACACCCCAATTTTCCCATAAAGAACAGCTGGGAATTTTAGAGGCACTAAAGTTTCCCATTTACTTCTGGAGCCTAATTCTCTCAGCCTAAAACTCTTGTGTCTGTTTCTGTGTATGCAAGAAATATTATCTAAGCAGGGAAGGCATGCTTCATCTCTTCTGCTGAGGTATTTGTTCAGTTCTTACACCCTTGTGCAGCAGCTCCCTGATCAGCATCCTTGGAAATGCATATAATAAACAACAGCAATGTTGAAAAACTCCCATCTTGGGCATTTACTGAAAATTATATCTATGTGGCAGCCAGTCCAAATAGATGTTTATAAACATTCCTGTTGAGTTATAGCAGTGATTATTAAAGTTAAAAGCTGAACACTGCATTAATTAGGAGCTCTCTATTCATTCACAGAGCAAGCGCTGAGCTGTCAGGCATCCTGCATGTTTCATCCTGACCGGAGTGTGCTGTTCCATAAAACATTGCATTGAACTGCTCCGTCTTAAAGTGAAAAATGATTCAGTTACCACAGTAACACAGCTCTGGGTTTTTTCCCCTAGCAGAGAAGGTTAACTGGGCTGTCTAACGCATGTTGGTTTCAGGGTGTGAATAAGGGAAGAACAATGAGGAGCTAAGACCACCACAGTACATTTTAGTTACTGTAAGGGCACAGTCAGAAAAGCACCAAATTCCTATAGCTAAATGCTCTTCAGCTGTCTTCTCTGTCTCGTGCTTACTGCTAATGCTGGTGGCTACCCACGCACATTGCATCCTGGCTTTCCCATGAACTCTCTACAGGTCTTTATTAGCCAACAATGTAAGGGGAAACCTTAATAAGCCTCAACCTTGATCCCACATGCTTGCCAACCTATTCTAGGGGTGATGAGCTCTCACAATTTTCACTAACATTAAATGGAGCTCCAAGTGTTTAGCATGGTCTGTACTATGCTAAGCCCTCAAGTGAGGTCACGTTTTCAGTAGGAAAAATGCAATGTAACCTTACAGCTCATTTCAGTATATACTAGAGGCTGAAAATTATCTTCTCCAGGAGGAAATAGTTGGGCAAGTTCTGTTCACTGAAGTATTGTGCCACAGTGACAGATACTTTCATTGATGCTCAGTGATGAGAAAAATCATTTGTTGATTTTATGACCAGGGCTTTTTAACAGAAGATGGATTTCTAAAATCTAAAGCCCTTCTTGGTTCTGGCTGTATGGACCAAATGGAAAAGATGACTTTTGGGCATATCACTGTGGGAACTTGCTTTATGGACAAAAACCATATTGTATTTGGGGACAGTTTTAAAAATACTCTGAGAGATGCAAATCTACCTGGGATATGATGGTCATCAGTCTCAAAGAGAAATTCCTAGGAGAAAGGCCTGAGTAACAAAACAGTTTCTCCCTGTTGCTTTTAGTGCTGCTTCTACTGTGGACAGCAGTAGGAGAGGGAGGAAGAACAAGTCTCACAGCTAAAGCTAAGTCTTCATATTCCTCCACATTCAGTGTCCAGAACAGAGAGGAGAAGAAATTCGGGAGAGAACTATAAAGGGTGTTTAACCTATTTTAGCTCAGATTAGGAGATGGGTTTTGAAACCAGTCACTCATTAGTCCTCATCTCCCATGCCTTGACTGTGTGGTGGAGCAGTCACAGTGACACAAACTGGATCCCTTCGAGGATAATAATTACCAGAAGACACACTCTCAGGGCACATCTTATGCAGTCCAATCATAAAGGGGCATGTCAATCCGCAGGCACAGGCTACAGCCAAGCTGAAGTAAGACCTCTTGAAGTGTGTAGTGTGGATACCATCTCCTTAGCAGAAACTCTCACTCTGCAAGTCTGCTCCTACTGGACATTACCACTTGTCAATGTGGACATAGCATAAAGTGTGGAGAACGTAGACTAAAATAAGACTTGAATGTGAGAAACCACATTGTTTTGCTTTCAAAGAAGTGAATTATCAGTTCTTTTCAGCCTCACCATGCCTGTGTTGCCTTCCAAAGTAAGATACCTCAATGCAAGAATTTTAAATACATTAAACATGACAGAGTATGCTGGGTGTGCTTTTTCTATAGGCTGGCTTCAACAACTTTTACACTGAAGATCCTGAAAACAAAATTATTAATTTGAAGTACTTTTAGAGGACAATAAACCTACTAACTTACTGCTTATAGTGATGCAATTTTTCTCCCTGTTTTGTCTCAGCCTTTAGAAGAATGTCTCACACCTTTTTCTCACACCTTTTGACAACCTTTTTCTTGTCATAAGTTAGCCAACTCCGTGATCAATGATCCCATGCATTTTCATGGTTCTTTGTCTGATTCTGGAGAAATACACCCTTATAGATGGATGAAATTGTTTGTCTTTACTTCTGAATGTGTCAGGGAACTAATAGAATGATTCTCTTGGCTGTGAGAAAGGCACTTCCTGCTAGAATAGAACATTGCTTATTAAGGGTATGACTCATCATGATGCAGTTTTACTGAAATACCGCCAAACAACACAGACGTATCAAACTACGTTAAGCTGTTGCCTTGGCAAACCAGATTGAGACGTGCTAGGATTAATACTTTTCCCGAGCCTCTTATGCTTTAATATCCTGTTTCTCAGTAAAGTGGCAACCGATATTTTTTACACGACTGTTTGCCAGGACAGGGGGACTTTTTATAAGGTGTTACCTGTGGTATGTGGTCAGGTTAGGAAAGAAAGAACCTCTCTTGACCTTTGAATCACAGTGATTCAAAGTGTGATTCCTTAAGGTGGTTCACCTACTGCCTCTGCACTTGAAAAAGCAGTCATGGGAGAGCTGATGCGTGGTGGTAACTTCTTAAATCTCTCCAGCTGTGCCAGAATGACAAGTGAATCACAGCCTTAATGTTCATGACCCGACCTGCAGAACTTGTGACCCTTGTGACATATCCAGGGCCAACCTGTTTGCTGAAAATACCCGTGATCCCTACAGACATTCCCACACTGAATCCCACAAACTTCAAATTCATTACAGCTTTCTCTACTGTTCATGTCCCTGTAAAACACATTTAACCACCTCTTACATGAACTGTATCACCAGTAGATACATGTTTACAGTGTTTGGAGTGGTTTGGGGTTGTGACATGCTTGTTATTCCAAACATTTTTAATGCTTTTCCTGAATGGCACAACTCAGAGTATACAATATAAGAGTTAGAGTCAGCATAAGTGGATTTAGGTAGGCAATATCAAACTAGATGAAAAAGATCTCAGCAGTAAGTTGTGTAACTCAGTGCTGCATATTTTTTCTCGTTCTAAATTCATTTTCTCCTTCCTTCCTCCCCCTCACAATCCCGGCGGATGAAAAAAAAAGCATCATAATCATACAAGTACAGTACAGCAACTGGACAGGTTTCACATGTCATTTTTCCGGTGTCATTTTGGACAGCCTCTAGCATGCCAGCCTCTGAGAGGGGTATTAGTTAAGTCTGATGAGAGTAGAGGACAGGAGAGTATTATGTTTATTCTTTCACGTAGCTTTGTAGAACACAAGAGGACAGTAAACATACCGATTATTTGCATGGGTGGTTCCACATCTGTTGTGGCTTCTTCCAACAATGACAGCAGTTTGGCTGATAGCTGATGGACCAATTCAATGTTGCTAAACAAGCCATCCACGTCAAAGCGAGCAATCTAATGGAATACAAATATTAAGTTGCAGAGCTTCTCTTGCAATGCCCCGAGTGTTCAACGCTCCAGGAAGAACCACTTCTGCAAAACCTCATATAAACATCCTCCTTGTGACTTCAAGGACACATACACAGTTTTCACATTAGTATAATATGGTTGACGCAGTTAAGAAAGGGTATGTTATCAAGTGTTTTTAACCTTATTTTGAATTATTCCTAATCTGAAACTGTTTACCCAGGAAGGAAATAAATATTATCATCTGAATAAAGAAAAGATCCTTAGTTGGCTTTGAAATGTTTGTTTACTTTCCCACTGAGGAAAACAATAGTTGACAATGGGTTTGATTCCCTGATTACCACTCACGATCAGAGGCCTCTACATAAACTGAGAGTTTAGCACTTTGGTGCCAGCTACCAGGTACAAAGACTTCCAGATATTTGGTGCCATTTTAAGTTAGTTGTCCTATAAAACCAAAGTCAAGATCATATAACTTCCACTAAAACAAACACATTTACAATTCCGGATATTAATCCAACCTAAAGAACTTACAGAGCCCGGGCACACAACATGGACTTTGGTGAATTGAATTTCTACCAACAGAAAATTTGGTTCCATGTCCCTACTCATTTTAGAAGAAGCAGAAGATTTCCAGGACACATACTTTTCGTTGCACAGCAGGGCAATAGTTACCATTCAGGGACCAT
The DNA here is from genome assembly GCA_013389985.1 of Dryoscopus gambensis. Classification (NCBI taxonomy): domain Eukaryota; kingdom Metazoa; phylum Chordata; class Aves; order Passeriformes; family Malaconotidae; genus Dryoscopus; species Dryoscopus gambensis. The sequence goes on from WEIT01038092.1 coordinate 36,018, forward strand.
TGGAGATAACCAGTGGTAATGTGCTCATACTGAGAACAAAGAAAAAACCAGTTTCATCACCCACATTGATACTCTCTGAACCTACCTCTCCATTCGGAAGAGAGCTGCTGATTTACATAGCAGCTAACCAGAGCCCAGTAGGATCAAATTGCAGGCTATTGTAACAAAATCAGAAATAAGCTTTCAGTACTGTTGCAGTTAATTTCTTTATAAGCATTATAGGGGCTAAAACATGATTTTTCCATTTGGAAATATGAAACGGATTCATTGCTAGACCAATTTTCTAAACACATTACAAACTTTCAATATGGTAGTTTATTGGAGAGCTAGCATTAAAAACATATAACATTCCTGAAAGCCCTTCAAAAATGCAGAGGTTATTAAATTAAGACAGTTATAATCTATAAATTACTTTTCCTGTATACATTAGCACAGAACTTCTGACCTCCTTCTCAGCATGTCTGCATAGTATTTGAAACTATGCTGTGCATGGACACTGCCACACGTTAACACAGTGACAAAGGACAGAATGAAAATGAATGTTTTCGGTTGGGTGAAAAAGAGTGATGGAATACGGCACATTTGTCAAAAATCTCAGTGAGTTCAACCAGGGAATACTCTTGCTCAGTACTGGCCAGGCTGGGGAAAAAGAAGGAGACTACTTTTAAGTGGATGAATGAGTGAGGAGGAAGAAGAACAAGAAGAAGAAGAAGAAGAAGAAGAGGAAGGAGTCAAGAACTCCTTAAAATGAAGTCAGCAGATGCTGGTTCTTCTGAAAATGGGTTGGAACAAGTTCTGACAGAGTTTTAGGAAAGCAAAAAGGTCCTGCAGGAGTTTTAACAGCACAGGTAAAGAGGCACTGCTAACATCATCTAAAGACACTTCGGCCTCTGCACCTGTATTTTGTCACCAATTTAAGACAAAACCCTACATAAGGAATACCTGGGTTAAAGTCTGTTTAAAATTATTTTATTCTATATTTGCAGAAAATGTTGTTTGCGCAGCCTCTGTGAGTGCTATATTTTAGGCCTCACAAACACAAATCTGTTTCTGGACAATCTCTTGTATTCCCAGCACCATTTTTCTACAAATTGAAATACTGTTGAGGAAAAGGTGTTCTTCGAAATCTCAGCTGAAAAAGAAAATAGGTATCATTGGCCTAATAAGATCTTTCCCATGAAAGGTAGTTTATGAGTCTTCTTTCCTAAATGTACCTCTTTTGCGTGGAATGCAAATTTCCCAAGTGCTCACTGGCCTGTCAAGCACAGTATTTATCCACCACAGCTGTCTGAAAGGATGGATAAAGTTATCTTAACAACTGAATTGAACCTTGATGCAGAGGTTCATGCCATTCCAGTTTCTATTGTGGAAAAAACCTTGGGTTTGAAGGTACCAGTAAACGCCTGCCAAGGCATGTAATATGGGTTATAACTACAGAGCAGTATGGAGAGCGGAAACTGCTACTGCAGCCCTTAGGCAGGGATATAATACCCAAGCTGACCTCTGGACAAGTACCTTGATGAAGTCTTTACACAAGTGCAACACAAGTGTCAGGACCACATCTGACTTCTCCTTCCACTCTCCTCACCAGAGCCCTGACACATCACTTTCCAGAGCGCTGGCTCCAGACCTGCTCCCAGCACCACGTCACTCTTGCACTGCCACTTGTGCTTGCATTGAGATTGTCCGCAAGCAGAACGTGGCTGAGTTGAGACCTTGGCATCACTGCCTCATCCTCTGTCCCCAGCGCTCACCTGCTTGTTTCTCAGGGGCTGAATCACCTCCTTGATGCAGAGATCCAGGTCGCTGGTATAGTCTTTCTCCGTCTGCATGAGTTCTGTGATGATTTTCACCCTCCTGGCCATCATGCGTCTGCTGACTTCTTCTTCTTCATCCTCCTGCGGCGAAGTGGCAGGGGTGAAGGACGCTGCCTGTGGAGCCATTTTTTCTGTTTAAAAGAGGGAGAGATTTGTGAGGAGCGTCATAATTCCACCTGTTCACCCAGCTTGCCCTGCATGACTGTGGGTGGTGGACAAATGGCCATAGCAAGCAGGAAAAGAAGCATAAGAAATAGCAAACCCAAATCAGACTGAGTGTCGTCCCATCTCCTTCTTCTAAAAGTGCACCTGGGCTTGCCAAAGCAAATCATCCTTTGGCATTTAGGGGATAACCCATCACGGGCCCCCTGGCTTAGATTTTATGTATCGGGCAGAAATTTTCTAAGGAGAGTATGATTCTTGTCCCACTGAAATTCAAGGATAGCTGATGCCCTTCTACTCCTTTGAAAACACAGTCATGGTCTGACATCTATTATGATTGGGAGGATGGGAAAAAATATGCTCTTGTGAAAGAAAAAGGCTGTTTACCATAAAAAAGCTTCACAATAATAACCTTTGTTCTGTACAATGTAACGTTGAGTCTATTCATGGGAAATTGAGGGCTGCAAGTACTGGATGACAAACTTTCAAGTGAAGACAATGTTACTAACAATGATGATGAATCCTCCAGCTCTGTTTAAAAATAATTTTTTGAAACAGACGAAGGAATTCAAGGAGAATATGGGAAAACCTTTAATGATCAATAACAACTGTTTCTTGGAGCAACAGAGATCCTTGGGATTAGGACATTCTTCACTATTTTTCAGTACTTAACACCTAGAATATCTGATTGTTTCAAATAGATGAAAATGCAAGTGAGTCTTCTACAGATGGGTAATTTATGTACACTACATGACCTGCACACAACCTACTTATCTTTAATGATGGTCTTCCCATTTGCTGCTCTGTAAGCCAGCCTGCAGAAATCCATGTCAGCTATAAAAAGGGCACTGAGTTTTATCTGTGTACATTGACAATTTGTATTTTTCAGTAGGAAACACACACACAAAACCCAAAAGCAAAACAAAACAAAACAAAATGAAAGATTTCAGAGGCTACTCTGGTGTTTTTCTGCTAGCCACAAGATGGTGCAGAGTACCAACAAAGATGGACATATCATTAGCACGCTCAAGTCTGCATCACCCAGGCTGAGCTTTGACAGCACTGGCTTTTATTGCTCAGCCGCAAAGGATGGGAATCTCCACTGACAATCAGACTGCTACACCTTCATGTCAACTTCTTGTGGGGACTGTACTGAAGGAGGCAATAACAAGCAGTATCAGGTGCTTTGCTCACTGATAGCCAATACTGATTATATTGCAGTTATCTGAGTTGATTGTTAAGGGTAAGATCATGAGCACTCCAGTGAGCATCAAACAGCACACAGCTCACCACACAATACCAGCCAAGGCTGTAGAGGATAACCCAGAGCTGGACTTGTGGGAAGCCAAGCAGCATTCAGGAAAGAGGGCTTTGAGCCATCTTCCGACCAGAGGTGTAAAATACAATAAATCCAGTGTATCATCTTCCCCCATCCCTTCTACAATTATGCTGACCACTGATATTCAGAAAGGACAGGTTTGTTAGTAATGATTCTCCCACCAGGTTTCCAAGTGAGACTGATGTGACCACAGATAGTTTTAAATAGCTGCTTTTGGGACTGCACATCTCTCTCTACTAGTTTTAAACAGAGAGGACAAAGAACCTGAAGAGACTTGGGTGGGAGATGGAAGGCAGGGGGGTAGGGAAGATGTTTTCTCAAACCTTTTTGTATTTAGATATGCTTTTCAGCTTGGAGCTTTTAGCCTTGAAGTTTGTGTATAACACAGGCATGAACATTTTGTCCTCAAGTTTGTACAGAGACAATAAAATGGAAACATAAAAGGATGTCTCCCCTCTGCAAGGCCTTGGCTATCAAAAGAATTTTAGGCTTAACCTTGCCCTGGTGAATTTGTGCTGGTGTGAGTGCATGAACTGCACAGGAGTTCACACTGCTGCAGAGCTCACCCACTAAAGGTGCTGTGTGCTCGACAAAGCAGGTTCTGCCCTTTAGTGAGGAGGAGAGCAAAAGTGGTACCAGTGTCACTTCACAGCTCCCTCGGAGAAATTTCCTGCTAGAGTTGCAGAATGGGACCACCTTGCCTGCTGCTGACATGCTAAACCAGCAGGTACTTTTTCCTCTAAAAACTTATGGTATGTAACCACATTTATAAATTGACAAGGAACCACATGAACAATCCACTTCTATTCCAGTTTTGCAGCAAAATCGAGATTTTTCTTGAGACTGGGTGTGAAAATGTTTGCATGCATGTAACTGTGTGTGAAGAGTTCAGGGCAACTCCTGAGAAAGTACAGAGAGGAAGATCTCAGAAGTGTAGTTTTGTCTCAGACGCAGATGTTATGATATCAGATGGAATTTTAAGGTAAACACAAGATGCTGTACAAAAGAACTTTCTAATATTTTATACTGGTGGCAGGGGAGGCCATTATATGAGCAAAATAAAGCCACTGTATTCCACTTCAGGCTGGAAGTCACAATCCCTTGAGAGGCTGTTCTTTCAGTTTGTGTCATTAGATAGCCCTGATCAAATTTGATTCTTAAATTATGTCAGGGCTCATCTATTATCATTATTGCATGATAGATAATAGTGCCAGGAAAGAAAAACCATTCTCAACAGGAAGAAATAATAATGAGAAACATCAGTTAGATGCTGTTTCCTTATAGAAAACATGTTTGTTAATAAATGTTTCCTTTTGTTAAATGTAATATAATTTTCCATTTTCACTCAATATGTTCATTTTTTCATTTCAGGCATATCTGTCTCTATAGAATGCAGCAGCAAGATCTTGAAGTGATGATTACAGCCAAAACATATGATTTCATGTTCAGCTGATTGCTTTTGACCCGTTTGAGAACATTAGTAGTTTGCTGAAATCCTTGTGGAATAAGTGCAAGTTTAATGAATGCACAAATAGTGAGTGCATATCTGGAATATAATCAGACTCATTTCTACCTGGTAATGTGTTCCAGCCCTGGAACAGCTGAAGAGAGAGGATTAGCAGGAAGAGACATCGCTGAGGATTAACTGCTACAGTAAGAATTTGACTCATTTGTCCTCAGAAATACCAGGTTTAGAAAAATGAAAAAATAGTCTGTTAAATAGTTTATTAAACCATTGCATCTTAAACCCAGTTTACAAAAAACTAACCAGTACTTTTAGTAGACATAAGAATAAAAAGTAGAACACAATGTTTGTAATTAATGCTTTTGTGATGTCAGCTATCTGCAGGAGTTGCCTTTCTGGAGGACTTTCCTTTGGAGATGACTTTGGTTTTTTAATTGTGTATTGAAGTATATGGCTCTAGTTGCATAAAACAAGAGGTTCATTATGTGGTGACAAGGACAAAGAAGCCACATGTCTTACAAGAACAGTTTCATGCAAGTGTGAAGTCTAAAGATGTCCCCCAGATGGAAACATCCCACAAGGTGGTGAGAGCATGGAGAAACAGAGCTTGCAATGTGCAAATAACAGTAGCTCTCTTCTGGGCCCCAGGGGAGGTACTGGGGGATTGTTCCGATCCCCTTAAAGGGAGGAGAGGCAGGTTTGCCTCAATCCTATTGCAGAAAGGAACTAGGTTCTGAACACACCCCAAAGCGAGATTAAAACACAGATGAGGTTAAATGTTGGGATCCAAAGCTATAATGCAACTTTATTTTTCATAAAAGAGGAAAGAAAGAGAAGAAAACAGAAAAGTAGGAAAATGCCAGAACAATCACGAGAAGCACAGGAAAGGGGTTACCACCACCATGGGTCCAGCGCTGGCTTGCAGAGTGCAATGGGGGAGATCTGCGCGGGTGCGACGGGTCTTTCTCCAGGGAAGTCCCTCTGAGAGCAGTCGAGTGACCCAAAGAGGGAACAGGGCCATAGCAGCAGGACCAGAGTGGGATGGGGAGCACAGGCAGCCTCATAGGAGCAGCCAGGACAGCGAAGGACAGCACAGGCAGCAAAGATTCCGGCACTAGGCAGATTTTTCCAGCGCAGCCCCCCGTGACTGCTTAGGCACTTGCTTATGGAGGGTTTTGAGAGTGGCAGTCGTCACATCTGCTTCATAAAGTTCATTGGCTAGCTCGCTGATGTATCAAAAAGTTTGCTGCTTGGTTGCTTAATGTGTCAAAAGTTTGCTGCTTTCTCCTCTGGTGTATCAAAAGCCTGCTGCTCTCTTAGTGTATCAACGACAAGGTCTATTAATAACTTTCAACAGGATGCCTCAGTTTCTAAAATAAAGCAGTTTCTAAAGTTTTTGTTAGAGGCAACTTAAAACTTTAATTTTCAAACCTTAATCTTCGAATTAGGTAATGGAGAAACATTCCTTGCATTTTACTCGTTCACTACAGGGACTCACAGCAAGGACCGGAGGAGAAGCCATAGCAGGCCTGCAAGATCTATGTGCATAAATTTCCCTGGTTTCCACACCTAGCGTGAGCAGCTCCAAGAGGTCTGCTCTATCCATCCTTCCTCGCAGGTAAGATCCTCTGGTTGGATATTACATTTGCCCTCGATGTGGGGACCCAGATTTCTTCCCATCCAGTGCTTCCCATGTGGAACCAAAGGTACTAGCACAGAATATAGGAACAAGTACGGTGATGCCAGTGCATGGAGTGAGTTACAGACCGTTTTGTTACCTAGGCAGCATTTGAAAGATGCCAAAGAAATGCAAGTTCTGCACTTGCACTGTGCAGATACGAGGATTTTTGCCTGGCACAAGGGACTGGTGAAGGCATAAGTTATCAAGGTATAACAAACAAATTACAGAATTACTTTGTTTTCACATGTGAAACATGCGTCTTGTGTCACCCTGGATAAATTATTCCTCTGTGAAAGCAAGTCCTCAGATAGCCTGTACCCTCAGATAACCCAGCTGTTACACACGGGAATGTACACTGGCTTTTATCAGCTGGATTTGAGAATGAAATGCAGGCAGCCAAGTTCAGAGACTGCTGCCGTGGCAGCTTTCCTCTCCCTCCTCACACTGTCGCTCTGGCTCTGTTCCTGCTTCCCCTGCAGGTGCTGGGAAGGCTGCAGGCCACAGAGACACTGAGATCCTTGGAAGTCAGGAAGCCTGAAACAGGGCAAGCAGTGGGGAAAGATGGAGTGTGACACTATGCACACACGAAGAGCATCACATGAGGTAACACACAAGAGTTTTAGTCCAGATGCCCCTCCCCTTGTGCGGGACCACAGCTCCGCACCAGAGCTCTTACAGTGCAACAATACAGTGCAAACACGGTGCAAATTAGACCGTGCTCAACACCAAGTTGGGCATTGAAATAGAAAAGGATTGAGAGGGGCTTGAGGAAAACCTTTTTTTCCCCTTTTACTGAGAGGCTCATAACAGCAGCATTGTTCAGGAGCGGGTTTGTTGAGCACAGGCTGTGAGCAACACATGCAAAAAGCCCCTTTTCTGAACCCAGGAGGAAAAACGCTGCAGGACCAGAATGACCTTGCACCCGTATTCCTGGGCAACAGGTTTGCTTATAAAATCTGCAACAGAGACTTCCATGCAATTAGGTCATTCGATCTTTGATCATTTTTCTGTTCCATAAGTACAGAGAATATTTACATTCAACGCGCAGGTTCTTTCTTCAATTCCTTGACAGCGGACCACTCTAATTATGTGTGTGCTGACAGGACTACAGAGAGCTCCCATGTGACCGCGGTGGAAGGGAAGAAAGCTTATCATCAGGTGACAGAAGAATGCCCTTATTGTTAGTGCCAATACTTACAAATAAACCTTTCCAGGGTGTCACATACTGGTATAAACACACCACTCCTGTGGCACTGAGCTAATACGTTAATAAAACAGGAACTGAGGAAGGGTTGTACCTGAACTGCTTCCTCCGGGACACATGCACCTCAAGATTTGGCATGGATTAGCTGTAGGAACTGTGGGCTGTGTGGCCCAAAATGCAAAGTATCCCAATTAATAAAACGTTTACTAATATGCCCAGAGGAGGATTCATAACCCTCGTTGCATCCCAGTTTTCCCTTTGGCTGCAGTTCCCAGTTATGCTGTGGTAGCTCCTAAGAGTCCTCAGCCCCACGGCAGGGCTCACGCTAGGTGCTGTGCAAACACATGCACAAAATGGATTCTGCTCTGAGAAGATGAGCTCGCCTCCCAGTCTGACAGACACTGCAATGAGTTCAAGGAATAACTCCAGCTTTATTGCAGCACAAGTTAACAGAATTAGATCCCCTGAGCCTAAATTTGCATGGGAGAAAATAGAAGTATTTGTTAGATTGTGACTTCTCATCACAGGGCACAGGGAGGAGAACTTTGATCGAGCCATCTCCTGAACTTTGGGAAATAAGCTGAAATTTCACTCCTTACTGTACTTTAGCAAACCAGCCCCTCCACGGATCAATACATTCTGCAGTGAAATAAGATATTATCTGCATTGTAGTCCATGGGAAGCAAGTCAGCAAGTACAGCACAAAGCAAATAAGGAACTGGGAAGTGGCATAGAGGATCTTTACACCTGGTGCAAGAAGCTGAGTGCATGGGCAGCCCATGCAGGAAGGAGTGGTGCGCTCTGCAAGCAGGGAGGAGATGAGATGGAGAAAGGCGCCCTGCTTGAGAGGGAGCAAAAGCAGATGAGTTGCCTCTGACTGGGCTTTTGTATACCAAGGGACAGTAGCTTTCCAGGAATTTGTATAATTTTGCCGGTTTCTGCATCATTACTGGCGTTACTTACTTCTCATAACTACATTAGGCAGAGAAAACACACGGCATTCAGGGTTCAGATATGAGCTCTAAGGCAGTGTATTGTGGTAGCTGTGTGATTTGAATCACTATCTAATACAAGCATGTCCCTGATGCATTTTAAATTGAAGCGTGTGCAAATCATTTACCAGGGCAGTTGACCCATTCACAGCCAAAGTTGTAAAGGAGTTAATATGTAATAATTTGTAAGACAAGGTGCATTTTTGAGCCATGAATTGTCTCACTGAGCACTGCAAATGTGATCTCTGATTCCTTCAGGAAACCCACCATTTTCTATAGCTCATTCTTCACAGCAAGCACAAGTTTGGCGCACAATTATTAACAAAAACCAGCAATCTGCCCAGAACCTAACAGACAGTGACCTATGCTTTAAATGCCTTTTCATGGTCTGCCCTTTTTAGTTAATAGCATCTATTCCCATGACACACTGTATGTTAATCTGCCCTGATCTTGCAAACATTTATGTGCCAATAACTGCATCAAGCAAACCCCTTTTACCGAAATACATAGGTACTCACAGACTGGAAGCTTTGGGTTAATTCAAAGACTGATCCCACCATTCATACAATACATAAATATTAATATAGTTACTTTTAAAGCTGCTACTGATGGATTTTCACTGTAGAAAAGATAACTCCTACCATCTAAACAGCTATAGATAATACATTTGAAAATAGAGATGCTAAATATCACTGTTTATTTTGCAACTTCTTCATTCCTCTTGGAAGAACATACTTGCAGAATTTTCTAGTGAATGTAAAGCACAGCAATGCATAGAAATGTCACAGGAGCTCTGCCTTAGCTCTTATAATGATCCTTGATATTTTTTCTGCATCTCCACCACAGATGCTAGTGAATATACCTTCCTCAACCCCACTCTTCCCTCTTCAGAAAAGTGATGCTTCTGTCCAGTTGATGGAAGAAATATATATATATATGTATGGCCTGATCAAAGTATTACTGGACTATTCCAAGTATGCAAGTACAATCTGAGTTCTAAACGACTGCATGGTTTTATCATGAACCTGGCATTTGATAGCAATCACCTTATTTCCCCCTATCTAAAATGGGGCTGGCAGGCATTTGGCTATCTCACAGGATGAGCTGAAGTACAGGCACGAATGCTTGCCAAGCTCCTTGAGAATATAATAGTTACTTTGCATCTTATTTCCTTTTTAAAAAGAGTAAAGTCGGGAGGTGTTGCATGGCCATTCACACCAGATAAGGTATTGAATGGATATATCTACAATAGCAATTAACCATGAAAATGCTTTCTTGTGTCTTAACGAATCCTTAATTTTAAAGTGAAAAAACACTTGCACAAGTTTTCACCTTTGGCAATGCTATTGTGCACTGCTGTTTGTAGACTGACAGAGCAAACCACCTCGATTACCCTGGAGATCTGGAGAGTGAGAAAGGCTCTTTCTCACCCTTCATAGAAAACATTGGTTTACTGTATAAAACAAAACTTAAAAGAAATCCAAGTGCAGAATTGAATTCTTAGGAATTTTTATGCCTGACTGCTGGCTCTCTTGGGCTTTTTGTTTTGTTTTCTTCACAGGCTTTTATTTGGGAACCTCTATTTCCAGCAGACTGAGCTGCATTTTGAGCATATACTTCAGAGCTGCTGGAAATGGCTGTGGAGGGCAACAGCCCGGCTCCTACCCAGGGAAACCTTTAGAGCATGCAGGGGGCTGGAAGGGCCCTTGAGAGATGCCTCGCCCACGCTTCATCTTGCACAAATGTACTGCAACGCTGACCGAGGCACCAAGGCGTGTAAAGACACCTTGGTCCCTGTGCTCTGCCTAGGTTGCCTGCCACTAGCACAGATCGGAGTCCTGCAGCCCCTGACTTTTACCTGTGGAAACTTGCCCGACTCACAGGAGATTTCCTTCTGCAGGGCTTGCTGCTGTTGCATCTCTCTGTCTTACACATCCTTGTCTGTGCTAATACCTACCCCAGGTCTGCAGACTATGTTTTAGAGAACATATTAGCAGAAGACTGTAGTAAGAAAAGGCAAGACAGAGCTTTTCCCACAATTCGTATGGAAGCAAGTGCAAATCACCTTTGTATCTTTTTACAAAGCATTTACCACTCTAGAGTGATCAGAAAGTCCCGACCAGGTGACACACAGCAGACTAGCTGTCACCAACAGAGCTGCTGGGTTTTCTTAACAATAATGAAAACCTCAAAAGCTTTGTGCCAACAAAACCACTTCCCTCACCTTGGGGTAAGCTGCTTTGCACCCAAGTGCTACGAGAAAAATGCAGAACATAAAGGTGTTCAATCACAGCACATCGTCAGCGTTGGCAGGTAGCACATTAGGTCCGGGATCCGTGATCGTTATCAGATTCAGGCACATCTACCTCAGGAAAATTTGATCCAGGTCAGGCCTTGGCACATAGCTGCATTTCTATGGCGACTGTAAATATACTTTATAGGAATTTCTACCCCCTTTGTATTTTCACTCTGAGGACAGGCAATTTCTAATCCAATACAAAGCCTGCAGGTACCTTGTTAACCCATCACTGTTTTTCTCAAACAAACGCAAGCAAACAGAGTGAGCTGATACCAGACTGTGCTTTGCAATACGTGGCCGTGGCAGTCTCAGCAGGCGGCAGGAGCTGCAAAGCTGGATTTACTGTCTCCTTGGACTGCTGCCATAAACATAACCTCACACTCTGCCATGACTTCCTAGGCTTCTCCACCTCCTTTGCTTCAGATCTTAAACAGGAGACATTCATGGCCTGAATATGGCTGACACAGGGCAGAAGATTTCACGCTTTTTTCTGGATACTTCTCTGATAACCTTGACCTCACCTGGGCAATCCCATTCACGAGTTCAAAACTGCTGTTTTGGTGGGACATGTGCCAGGAGCTTGCCTGCCCAGCTACAGCAATCCCTGCTTGTGCCCTGAAACATGCCAGCTAGATTCCTGAATCGTGGGCCTGACTTAACTGAGTATTTTTCACCTTCTCATTGATTAGTTATCATGAGGATGGAAGAGCATAATTGATGAACCTTTCTGTTCTCAGCATATGCAGTCCCCATAGAAAACCTATTATTTTCAGCCTTATTATTTTATTTTCTGCTTTTATTGTCTCTCTCTGAAGCAATGCTGCTTCCTAATTAAGTGCATCAAAACCACAGTACAGCAATCCAAAGTATTTTTCTATTTTATTTCCTCATAAAGGGTTATGGTTGCAAGAATGACTGTCACTAAGCAGTTATAGCACTATTAGTAATATACACTTATAGTATAATAATACTCAAACCCTGTTGTTCAAGACCCTGGAAACCCACAGAAATTCATCACTTGGTGTTCCAGAGCACTCCCAGAAATTGCCATTCACATTCTTCATGCTTTTGCTCAATTTGTGGCATCACATTTAATTTTTGATTGACAAGCCCAGTACTGACATACTTTACTACAATTTGTGGTTCATACGCTATTTGGTTATTTGAAAAGCAACCCTCTCCATAGTCACAGAATGGTATAATTTGCATCAGTATATCCATCCAAACATGTATTTGGACATACTTTAGTTCAGGCTTGTACAATCTATGCAACAGTTTATAGATCCCGATATTTTTAATTGAGAAAAAAAAGGTCCTTGATGCTTCTAATGACTTGGTACATACCCCACTTAATACGACAGCCAAAAACAGATAGGATGGAGCCATCCTATTTTCATGTTACTGTTTGTGTTGCAAATGCATTCTGGTGAATGAGAAAGATTTTGGGTGTATACGAATTTTGCAGGAACTTACCAAAACCTTCAATTATATTTTGTGTCCCGTCTACAAAACGTTATTTAGAAAAATTAGGGGAAACACCTCACACTCTGGAGGGGGAAGGCAAGGGTGAGAGAGGCCATTCCTCATTCCAGCTCTGGATGTGGAGGGGCAGAGCCTGCCATTCCCTTCTTTATCTCAAGGCTGCAGCCTGGAGGGCATGGAGACGCCACCCCAGCTCAAAGCATCCCTGGCAGCAGAGCACCATACAAGCTTCCCCGGTACCTTGCAATTTCTGGCTGTACTCTGTTCTGTCGGACTGACTCCTCCTCAAGCTGCCATGGTCCGCGGTGGTGCTGGTGCTCTCCACCACGGGCTCCGTCCTCCTCCTCTCCCCCATGTACAACTTGTTCCTCAGCAGGGTCAAATTCCTCTTTCTTCCCCCGGTGCCTTCCTTCCCCGAACAGTCCATGCTCGCCACGGACCGCCTTGCTCGGTGATGGTGGCTGGGGGACAATAGCTTGATTTTCAGAGAGGTGACCTCCCCGCCCAGGCGAAGGCTTCTCGCTTTGGGCTTGGGTTTGCAGCAGAGCTCGCCCGGCTCCGCAGGGCCCCGGGCTCAGCCCTGCCACCTGTGCCGGAGCAGCTCCACCCCCGGGAAGCTGCCGCCCCAGGCAGCGTTTGCATTCACCTGCCCTGTGTGTGAGCGCGCCTGGCGGGGCCGCTTTCAGAGCCAGCCCCAAACCGCAGGCATTGCCGGGCCCTCTCCCTGCTTCAGGGCACGCTCCTCACCCCGCCGCAGGGCCGGGGGTGCCGGCACCCTGGAGTGGGAATTGCCTCCTCCCGGCTGTCTGGCTGGGAGATGCCCGAGTGTGGCACGGCACCGCCAGGATTTCACCAGACCCTCTCTCTACTGTCGGGCAGCGGGAAGCAGAGGGCAAGGCAAATGGGAAGGGGAGGCCAGCCACCCACTTGAACCTCACTCTGGCAGCCTGGTCAGGACCCCAACTCCTTACATATCAAGTTGAATCTGCCAGTCTCCTGACCCCATTGAGAGGTGTAGCTTTCGGGCTGGAAACTCCAGATCTACAGGTTTGAAAGGCAACCAATCCCCCAGGACAATGAAGAAAAGGACCGAGAAGGACATGAAAGCCCCTCCGGGAGGTGGGAAGCAGTGAGGAACTGACGCTTGTCTCAAACCAGGCTCTGTCCCGCTTTACACTATGCACAGAGAGGCCAAAGCCAAGGTGAAAACCTGCCAGGGACCTGTGAAGGATACCACAGCAAACCACCATGCTGTGAGAGCCAAGGGAGTGGACACCAAAACACCTGCTCGTAATACCTCTGGATTAGCCCCTGGAAGAGATCTTATTATCCTGTCTGTTAGCAATGGCCTCTGGCACACATGTACTGTCTAGTGATCCTCTGTAGCGTGGGTCTAATCAAGCTCATGTCAAAACAGCAGGAGTTGCTGGCATCTAAGCTTGGACCGGACTTATCCTGGGAAGAGCCCCAACAGCCATCAGTAACAATCACTGCCACTGCTGTGATGCCCAATCCTGCAGCCCTCGCGGCCGTAGGAAATGCCTGGTGGGAGCCCCGTGGTGCAGCCTAATCGGTGTCAGTCTCACGCACAATCATTGCCACAGCATCTGCCAGGGGACACAACTAATGTCCCTCTGACAGACGCTGGCAGAGCGTGTGGCTTTAGCACTGCTACGCTGTGTCCCTGAAGGACTGTCTAGTAAAAAACAAGCTGGGATGAGACCTAGTAGTGTAACCTCATTTCCAACTTTTATTTTTCTTTACAAAACTGGTCCTGTAATGCAATCTCCTCATCAAAGCCCCTCATTTCTACTCTCAGTAGTGAAAAGAAGAGGTTATGAAACTGTTAAGCAATAAACTACGTCAAATTGCAGCACCATGCCAGTGCTGCACAAAGTGTCCAGGCCAAACACAGTCTGGCAGAGGAATAAAGCGGTGAGGGGAATACTGGGAAGACTTTGTGCTCACACAGAGAAGTCACATATTACATAGGCAATTCATGTGTTACGTCCTGCCTCCTCTTTGATATTTCCTAAGAAACTCTTTATTCTGCAAGTCAGACCACAAAAGTTCCTTGAAAGGCAGAGCAGTGGTGACAGCAGGGAGAGGCGTAGGCAGGGACAGACTGTGACAAGCTTGTGACAAGCATCAAAGCTCCAGCAAGAAGTGGTACACAGAACTAAAGTGGGAGTTGAGGGAAATCAATTACCCCATTTCCTTACACTGGGGACTTTGGGAGGAGCTTTTTTTCGAAGCAATAGCTTGGTATTCATCGAGGGTGGTAAAACTGGTTTAAACAGTCACCACCCTGACTGCCCCCCTTCCCCAGATGATTTTGTTCCCATTATTGCTGCAGGGTGTAAACACACGCATTTGAGATGAGATGGAAGAACTGATCTGGCAGAAAACTCCTTCCCTCGCCCCTTTTCCCTGGGCTATTTTCCATCTGGATCTGTGCTCCTGATTAGTTCCTCAACCAGCTACGGAAGCAGTTGTGGCAGCATGAGGCAGGGGATGACGCAGGGCATATGCGAGCAGCTTTGGGTAGGGCTGATGGTTGCTCAAGCCAGAATTACGCAGAGAAGGTATCTCTCCCCACCAGGATTTTAGTGTCATCCTTTTCAGAAGACAGAGGTCCAATCATTTTATATCAGATTTCATTATATTTATTTAAATTAAAATGGTTTGGAGGAAAACTGGGGAATGTATTTTGGCTGTATTTGGAATTGTATATTTGGTGAAGGTAGAAGAACAAACTTTATAGAATTCCTGGCTTTGTAAGCTCTGACACATATGCAGGGTTAGAGCCAAGATAGGGTATAGTAAAGTTTGCTCAGGTGTTTATTATGACAGCAATCTACCCATATGCAAAAATTGTTCTCCTCTTCCTCCTCAACTCAGTCACAGGGTGTGAAAAGGTATGTGTTCATTCAGCAACAAAATGGTTATGCGGAAAGCCAGCTGTAGTTTGCTGCTGCTGTTGTACTTGGAATGGTTTACCTGGCTTTAGCCAGCAGCATTGTTTTGGAGGCAGCCAGGAGCCCAAAGCAGGCCTACACCACAGTTTAGAAATGTAGATGGGAATTTTTTGCAACCTTAAAATATCTCCTCTGTGCCACACAGCACAGGAAAGGCTGAAAATAGTATGTCTTCTGTGATACTCCATATGAGTGGGACACGTTCAGGACTGGTGGCTTCCCTCTCTTTGGAGAGAGGGAGATTTGAGACATGAGTGGGTTTATCCATCATCACATTAAATCCCATCACGGATTTACACCAGTGGGCTATGCCTGTGCAATCAGCAGGGGGATTACATAGAAACAATCACATGTGCATTTGAGCAAGACCCCTATAAACTCTTATTACTGTTTGCTGATCTTTACCGGACTATAACAAAATGCCACAGAAAGCACGGTCAGAACTGTGCGTGAAATATTCACTGCCACTCACAATAGTATGAGCAACTCTCTCTCAGTTTCAAATTACTCCTGCTTTCTTCTGGGCCCATTAACAACTGATGGGAAAGCAGTACCAAAGTCACTAATCCATAAGACAAGAGGAATATTTGGCATCTGTGTGGACAAAGTGCTCTTTTTACAATGAGTGTGGAAATCTCTTTTACTACTCTGTTATGTTCACTTAATTCTATAAAGCAAACTGGAATCCAGTTGATGCGAACACTCACATAGGAGTTATTTGCACGCAAGCCACCCTGCTTAAGAAAGAGAACAGGTGCTGGTGTCAACATGGAAAATATTGGCATTGTGTTCCCAAGCAACTGTATTGGCCACATATAAGAGCTGACTGTTGTATGGTCAATGCCAACTTTTATCTCAGTCCTGAGCTGTAAATGGACCAGAAGCACCATAAAGACTGATGGCCATTAAGTAAGCAAACAGTTATTTGTTTTCTTGTCATACCTCACAGCTGCTACAGAAGGTTTCTTTATAACTTAGGATCTCAGAAGTTATACAAAAAATACTGGTGTGGGTTCATTACTGTGCCTGTTCCCATTGAGTGGATGCCCAGACCACTGCTGGAGCCCTGTGGCAATGGCATGGGATTCCTATTCCCAAGTTTGCTCGCTGCAATGGCCAGCATAGACACCAAGGGAAAAGAGAGTCTTAGTCTGCAGCTACAGAGTGACTCTGCCAGTTTCACCTATGCAAAGAGATTACATTTGACAGGCAGTGGAGAAGCAGAAAGGTACCATGGTACTGCTGCAGAAAGCTGTCCTACCCTCCCCACAGGTGGAGCATGACAGCAAAGAGCACAGATGTCTCTGTAGCTCCCCATCTCCATACAGAAAAGCTTCAGTGCATATAAAGGCAAGCCTGTACCTTGTCACTCTGCCTGTATGCATGAGTCATAGCCAAGCTGTCTTCTGAGGGACAAAACGTTGAGGCTTTGATAAGAACAATCCTGTGTAAGGCCCATTGAGGACTGTGAGCAGAGGAAAGTTGCTGGTACGTACACTTTACCTGTTTGCAACCGTACTGGCAAGATAAGAACAGAGTGACACGTGAGGAAAAAACCAATAAAAAGATAAGACTTAGGGACAGGTAAAACAGGAGTCTACATGCCGATTTTTCACAATGAATGAATCAAAATTACTTTGAAATATACATAGGAAAAAACTTCAAAAACCTTTCAATAGTACAAAAAGAGAAAAAAGCCTGTCTTGTAGGTGAAAAGTTATTTAGTGTGGCAGTCTCACCTTCACTCCTACTGTTGATCTTGCCAGACTGGTGATTCCTGTAGAGAAACAGGTCTTTAGAAGTTAATGCACAGCGATAATTTCTTTTAGCCCTGTCTACAGTGTTTCTTGTCTAAATATTTGTAGGAAAAATTCATAAAGTACGTGCCTGCTGGGGCTCAGGCTAGGCTGTGGCTATTTCTAAGAAGGGATGGCTCAACCTTTCAAACTATGCAATCCATCTTCTCTGACTGCTGTGATGCTTTCTTACTCCAAACAAAGCCGCTGCTCCAGTTTACACACACAAAAGGCTGACGTGTTTTCTGCCTACAGAGGGGGACCCATCTCTCAAACTGAAACACCTGCCAGAGAGGAGAAGGGATGCTGAGAAAAGGGTCGGCAGGGCTTGAATTGTCCTCGCAGCGCCTGTGGTTCTGTCACTATCCAGCCAGGGCTTTGTGTAGGTCTGTTAGGCTTGGACCTGGGCCAGCTCCCAAAGTGGGACATCTAAGGGCAGTGCTGCTTTGAAAGGGCTGGGAGGTGAGAAGGAGAGGGAACTTGCCAGGAAACCGAGCAGCCCTTTGATTTCTTCAGTGTTACAGCTGCGTAATTTTCTAAGGAAAGTAACCTGACTCTGTTGATCAAGTAGATGGCACTGTGATATCAAAGCTAATGAGGAAAGACAAGCAAGAGAGCGAGGCATAGGTAAAAGAACAGGAAGATGATTCTTTGTTACTGGTGTGTTTCAATGCAAAATAGGAGGGCATAGAAATTATCAAAGATGAAATATTTTCTGTGGAATTCTTTGAGAACCTTATGTCTGGCAATTCACAAATCAAGAGAGGAATGGAACCTAAAAATGGACTATCATGAGCAACTGGAAAGATTTTCCTTCTAGGTCTCTATTTTGAATCATTATAGATTTACAGCTCCACACTAAAATTTTGTATTTCCAGACAGTATTTTTATAGCTGAACTGGAGCCTTTTTATTTTCTTTGTTTCTGTTTGTGCACATTCGTGAAAGAATGAATGAAAGAATTAACAGGAGAGAATACTATTTGGTGATTTTTGTTTTGTGATGAGGGAGTTGCCTTGGAGTAACAGAGATAAGAATCTTTAAAAAATGAGCTTCAGATCATACTCACAAACAAGTTTAATGGGAATTAGGGTAGGCTGAAATCTGGTTCACAGAGCTTAAAATTAACTCAGTACAGATGCCTAGGAAGGAACAAATGGACATATCTTACAAAACGAGACTCAGCCATGGTGTCCTGGCCTCTTCATAGACAAATCACTTTCTAGGCAGAAGTCTAGAGAAGTTAAGTCTGGCAAGCTAATCCTAACATACTTTACGGGGGAGCCTAACAAAAAGCATGGTTAAAAAAGAAACTAACTCCTTAGACAAAACAGCTCAGACAAACAATTTATTCAGGGAAAAACAGGGTATATACTTGACATCTTCCTAACGGTAATGAGTATTATGACTAAATCCAAATTTTGCATAAATACAGAGGCTCAGTCTCTTTAAAGGAACAGGGTTACTGAAGTGAGTTCACTGCTACAAAAGAAGGGTTCACAGTCTGACCCAAGGTACTTCATGTCTTTGGGATAGGAGCCTCTGTTCTTATTCACATTGAGATGGAAAGTAATGTAACCTGATAAACCTAACTCTAGTTACTGAAATACACAATGATTCCTTTTAGTTAGATGATGTAGTCTTTCGTTGCCATCGGGCACCCATCAGCGAGCAAAATACAAATATATACGTGAGTTGGCTGTGCGTAGACATCCTCTCTAGACATCCTCCGCCAAATCCGGCTGTGCCAGTGAATGGGGTTACTGACTCCAATGATTTGTCATCCTTCTGCTGAGGACTGTCAGTGCAAAGATCTGCGGGAGTTGTTCATGGTCCTCAACTTGCTTTGGCTGAAAAGCAGCCTGAATAACTTAGCGCAACGTCCCTAAACTGCCTCAGCGAGTCTTGCTTGGCTTGATCTGCCCTAGAGAGCACTGGTTCCAGCTGATCCATTGGCAGGCTGGGGAGATGGTGTTGCCTGAAAAAGTGAGCACTGGCCAGCAGGCACAGGCAGCGACCTGTTCCCCCGAGGTGGCTGGGCAGGGAGGAAAGCTGGCTGTGACTTTTGCACACAGGTAGCAGCAAAACAGAAGGCTGGCAGGAATTGATTCCTTCAGATTAATGGTTTTATAAGCCATGGAGATAGAACTTCTATTACAGCAAAATTTAATGATAATGATGTGATCACCAGTCGAGCAAACACACTGGAATAGCACGTAGTCGTACTAATGAAATTCTTCAAAGCTTTATTAGCTGAAAAGATGAAAATTACTTTCTTTCAGGAGGAGGGGTTTCTTTAAATGATAGTATTGATAATATTTTCTGCATTTAATTTGCACAGCATTTTAATGGGCAAAACATTAATTTTTATATATATATGTGTATATAAAAATTTATCTAAAATCAGTGTAAATGTACATTGCAGAGTACAAACTTTTAAAATAAGTATGTCCTTCAGGCTTAGATGGTTATATTGCTGCTGAGTTTTTGCTATACTCCAGTGGCATTTTGCTGGAATGAGATTCACTCCTGTGCAGAGGGCAAGCATAAAACCTAAGCACCATGTAAGTTCTACTTAAGTCTTAAGGACCTGCATCTAATTCCATTGAAATAAATAGCAACATTTTCATTGTTCTTCAGTGGGAGCTGTTGCAAGGTCAATGAATGAGATCAGTCCTATAAATGCCTTTTGCTGGCCCAATTGGAATGATATGCAAGGAGCTAGATGCAAAATGCTTGGGAATGAATGTGAAAAAATCCCTTGGTAGTAAAAGACTTGGTAATTCTGGAGAATTTTCTCTAGGTAAATACCGGAACCAAAACACTTATTTGTTGCAAAGATTCAAGGATGGTAGGTGAATTTATTCTAACCAGGGGGCTCGTCTTACCCAAATATGACCTGAGGAGTACTGGGCATACTTCAGCCGTATTCTGTATAATATAATGCACAACACAGAAAAATACAATCAAACCTATTTAAAGCATTATTATTTCTGCAGTACTAGGATGATTTTGGATACCTTAGAGTAATAAAACATCATGTTCTCTGCTCTGGTAGCATTAGCAGGGTTTCAGTGTGGTTTTCTGCTGTATCATCTACCCTTGCCAGGTAACATGCTGGCATTTATTTATGCATCTAAACAGTGCCTGCACAGAAACTTGTTTATATTTCATAAATTCTAAGTGCTTCACAGCTGATTTCCCACTAGAGATGAGAGAGCTTTAGGTAGGACCATGTTCACAACACAAGGCAATGGAGAACTCTGTGCTCAAACTTCTTGCATCTTACCTGGACTCCTGGCCACAGCAGTGTATTTCACTTTCCAGCTTGTAGAGGGAAATAAATATGTATCGGACTCCTACTAGAATAACCTTACTTACACCCAACTGCCAGCTTTGCAAGTGTAAAAATCCTGTGTGTCTTCTCAGTAAGTGATTTTCAAAGGCTTTGACCTTCCATAAATGAAATCCAGATTCCCCAGAACTAAGCAGAGGCGGAATGCTAGGCCTATGGCACATGTTTCCTTTCAACCTTGCCCATTTCAGCAGCAGGCCAACTCAAAGAAAGCACATAATAGATTTTATTATAATGGAAAAAAGAAGTTATATAGGCTTTTCCTTTTTTAATTACTCCATATGAAAAACAGACTGTTTGCCCCCTAGACAAACTTTAAAAATTTACAGCTATAGAAATCTGCCAGTATCTGAGGGGAGCCTAGAAGAAAGATGAAGAGGGACTGCTTACAAGAGTTTGTAGTGATGGGGAATGGCTTCAGACTGAAAGAGAGTAGCTCTAGGATTAGATATAACTAAGACATTCTTTACTGTGAGGGTGGTGGGACACTGGAACAGGTTGCCCAGACAGGTTGTGGATGCCCTGTGCCTGGAAGTGTTCATTGCCACGCTGGATGGAGCTCTGAGCAACCTGCTCTGGTGAAAAGTGTCCCTGTCCATGGCTGGCGGGAACTACATGATCTTTAAGGACCCTTCCGCCCCAGGCCATTCTACGATTCTATGAAGAATTTCACCCTTACATGTTCAGTTCAGGGGATTACCCCTGAAAACCTTGCATTTGGTGAACTCAGATGCCAACTCCTCTGGTGAAATATGAAGTACTATTTTGTAGCTTCTGCAGAAGTGGGCAATGGCCCTGCAAAATGGCCTCTCTGTACTCCTGGAGATAAGTCTGCTGTCACAAATTCAACCAGTTGTGGCACAAATCAGAGGAGACCATAGCTTTTTTTTTTCCCCCAGAGCCTTCTTGTAATGGAAAATCCACACACTAGAATATAGCTCCCTCAAAGATCCAGAGCACCAGCCAACACATTTCAGAGGAGTACATGGGGGAACAGTAGTGAGGCCATCATGAAAATCTCCTGTTCTAGTGTAAAATTATTCTGTGTCCTTACTGCACACACTGAACAGACAATCTGGACTCTTTTGAAGCCTGATCTACCAAAGTTGTAGAGGGAACAAATAATGAGAAGAAGTCATTATGTGCTGTTTAAATCTGAAGGGAGATACTGACTTAGCCCTTCTGCTGCAAATAAATAATTCCCAATAACATTCAAAATAATGAATAAAATGATGAGAGTAACATGGAGTTATCCTGCATAAATCTCTCAGGGTAATTCAAATCAGAGTTAAAATTCAAAGCCAATATTGAACACCTTTCAAGATGAATACACAAGGTAATTGGCTTGGGATTTAAGAATGATGATGCAATAAAAGTTGTTCTGCCTCAGTTTCTCCATCAATGGAATGCAAATAGTGGTATTGGCCCCTTTTCAGGAATTTTTGAAAGATTCACAAATAAGAAGCACTACTTCAAGAACCACCATCCTTATTGACAGAGGGAATTCATTTGAAGTCATCCTCAAGGATCAATGAAAAGGGAATTAAAAAGAATCAGATCATACATAGAGCTAGTAAGCTTTAAAACCAACACAAGATGAATACAGAATCTAACTGAAGTATCAGCAGGGTTCAATATAAAAATTTATCTCTGATTGGGAACTCATGCAAATAGCCTGGCTATAAGCAGTGCAGACATAGACTGGCTTGGGTATCATAAAAGTGTGTGCAAAGAAACAAACATTTCCCTACCTAAGGAGCAGCAGGGTAGGATCTTTATGCTGCCATGGGCCTCAGGTAAAGATAGCAACCTTTGGTATCATTACCCCTAATTTTGCATCCACACTTTTCACAGAATCACAGTTGGTCAGGTTGGAAGGGTCCACAGTGGCTCATCTGGTCCAACCTCCCTGCTCAAGCAGGGTCACTCTACAGCACATGGAACAGGATTGTGTCCAGACAGTTCTTGACTATCTCCAGAGAGGGAGACTCCACACCCTCTCTGGGCAATGTGTTCCATTGCTCAGCAAGCCGCACAGTAAAGTTCTTCCCCATGTTCAGGTGAAACTTCCTGTGTGTCAGTTTCTGCCTGTTCCCTCATGTCCTAGTGCTTGGCATCCCCGAGAAGAGCCTGGCTCCATGCTCTTGGCCTCCCCCTTTCTGGCAGTGCCGGTGGCCTGAGAGCACCTCAGCCTGGGTACACCTGGGCCACCACCTGCCCAAGCTTGCCTGCCTCCCGCTGGGGTCACCTGCCACCCCAAGGAGGGGGTTGGCTTTTGTAACTATTAATTTCAACTCGGTAGAGCTCTCCTTGAGGCTGGGCAGCCGCACAGGCTCTCTCTCCCTCTGAGGCGCTGACCTGTGCTCGCAGGGGCCGCAGCAGGCGGGGCAGGGCCGGCGCGGCGCGGCGGCCGCAGGAAGGGGAGGGAAGGCGGG